>JAJPUD010000113.1:426877-469610 GCA_023553655.1 Myrmecobius fasciatus
CAGCCCTGCATTCCTGGTATAAATCCTACTTGGTCAAGATGTATTATCCTGGAGATAACTTTCTGTAATCTCGTTGCTAAAATCTTATTTTAAAATTTTGCATCAATATTCATAAGGGAGATGGGTCTATAGTTTTCTTTCTTAGTTTTCTCCCTACCTGGTTTAGCTATCAGCACCATATCTGTGTCATAGAAGGAATTTGGTAGTATACCTTCTGTCCCTTTTTTTTCAAATAGTTTGTATAGTATTGGGATTAATTGTTCTTTGAATGTTTTGTAAAATTCACATGTAAATCCATCTGGCCCTGGAGATTTTTTCTTAGGGAGTTCATTAATAGCTTGTTCTATTTCTTTTTCCAACATGGGGCTATTTAAATAATTTATTTCCTCTTCTGGTAACCTAGGCAATCTATATTTTTGTAGATATTCCTCCATTTCATTTACATTATCAAATTTATTGGCATAAAGTTGGGCAAAGAAACTCCTAATTATTATTATAATTATCCTATTTCTGCTTTTCTGCATTTGATTTTGAGGTTTTTATGCCCTAACGCATGATCAATTTTTGTATAAGTTCCATGAATCCCTGAGAAAAAAGTATACTCCCTTCTATCACCATTCAATTTCCTCCAGAGATCTATCATACCTAACTTTTCTAGCCTTTTGTTTTCCTCCCTAACTTCTTTCTTATTTATTTTGTGATTTGATTTATCTAATTCTGAGAGAGCAAGGTTGAGATCCCCCACTAGTATAGTATTACTGTCTATTTCTCCTTGCATCTCTGTTAGTTTCTCCTCTAGGAATGTGGATGCTATACCACTTGGTGCATATACGTTTAGTATTGATACCGCTTCATTGTCTATGGTACCCTTTAGTAAAATATAGTTTCCTTCCTTATCTCTTTTAATTAGATCTATTTTTGTTTTGACTTGATCCGAGATAAAGATTGCTACCTCTGCCTTTCTTTGTTCACCTGAAGCATAGAAGATTCTGCTCCAGCACTTTACCTTCACCCTGTATGTATCTCTATGTTTTAGATGTGTTTCTTGTAAACAACAAATTGTAGGATTCTGGCTTTTAAGCCAGTCTGCTACCCACTTCCGTTTTATGGGAGAGTTCATCCCATTCACATTCACAGTTAAAATAACTGTATCTGTATTCCCTGCCATCTTATTTACCCAGAGTTATAATTTTCTCTTCCCTTTCCCCTCTCTCCCTTTCCCCCTCCCCAATACTTTATTTTTGATGACCACCTCCCACCAACAGTCCTCCCCCCTTTAGAATTCCTCCCTCCTCTTTATACCTTTCCCCTAATCCTTCTATTAGTTTTAGTTTATCCCTTTCCTTTTCTCCTTTCCCTCCCATCTTCCCACAAGGAGTGTCAGGCCTTTCTTTGAGGCCAAATGTGTCTGATATACTCTCTTAGAGTCCAATCTAATGAGAGTAAGGTTTACACAATACTCATCGCCCTCCCTTCTTTCCCTCAATTATATTAGATCTTCTATGTCTCTTTATGAGATTTTGCCTTATTTTACCTCCTTTATTTTTACTTTATTTTGCCTCCTTTCCCCCCCTTTTTTTTCAGTATGGTATCCTTTCCACCTCTAATTTCCTTTCCATTAATATCAAAGAAAAATTGAATTATACCCCCATTCTTTAAGGATACCTATAGTAGAAATATAGTTCTCAACAGTTCTTTCCTTTTCACCTTTTTATGCTTCTCTTGAGTTCTGTATTTGGAGGTCAAATTTTTTGTTCAGAGCTGGTCTTTTCATTAGAAATAGGTGAAATTCTCCTGTATCATTGAATGACCATCTTCTTCCCTGGAAGATGATGGTCATTCTAGCTGGATAACTTACTCTTGGCTGTAATCCAAGTTCTTTTGCCTTTCGGAATATCTGATTCCAGGCCCTTCGATCCTTTAATGTGGAAGTTGACAGATCTTGTGTAATTCTAATTATAGTTCCTAGGTATTTGAACTGTTTCTTTCTAGCTGCTTGCAATATCCTTTCTTTGGTGTGATAGTCCTGAAATTTGGCCACGATATTCCTTGGGGTTTTAATTTTGGGGTCTCTTTCAGGAGGTGATTGGTGAATTCTTTCAATGCCAATTTTGCCTTCTGATTCTAAAACATCAAGGCAATTCTCTTTCATGATTTCCTGGAAGATAGCATCAAGGTTCTTTTTTTCATCATGACTTTCAGGGAGTCTGATAATCCTTAAATTGTCTCTCCTGGATCTGTTTTCCAAGTCAGTTGTTTTTCCTATGAGATATTTAATATTTTCTTCTATTTTTTCATTTTTTTTGTTTTTGTTTGACTGATTCTTGAAGTTTTATTGAGTCATTTACTTCTATTTGTTCAATTTTAATTTTAAAGTATTATTTCCTTCAGTTATCTTTTTTAGCTCCTTTTGTAGCTGGCCAATTGAATTTCTTGATTCAAAGCATTCTTTTTCCATTTTGCCAATTTTATTTTTCAGTGAATTGTTGTCTTTTTCCAATTCACCATTTTTATTTTCCAGTGAATTGGTGTTTTTTTTCCAATTCACTATTTTTATTTTCCAGTGAATTGGTGATTTTTCCTAATTCACCAATTTTGTTTTTCAGTGAGTTGTTTTCTTTTTCCAATTCACCAGTCCTGTTTTCCAGTTTTTGATATCTCTGTTGCCCTGATCTCAATATATTTCCCCATTCTTCTTCTAGCTCTCTTTTAAGATTCTTTATGCAATCTTCCAGGTAAGCCTTCTGAAAAGGAGACCAGCTTAAGTCTGCCTTTGTGGCTTCATCTGGGATTGTTTTCAGAATCTCAGGATCTGGGGATTGCTCTACTTTTTCTCCGTAGAAGTTGTCTATGGTGAGAGCTCTCTTCTGCTTCTTACTCATAATTTTGAACTGGGGTATCAGTTGCCAGCAGGGAATACTGCCGCAGTTTCAATTTGCCCTGGGTCAGTTTGCCGAGTTGACTTCCAGTCTGAGGCTGGGCAGCTAGATTCGCACTAGGACCACGTTTTCAGCTGCTCTTAATCCACCCTTTACCAAAGGCAGATCTGCCAAAGCACCTGCCTGCAAGCAGTGCAAAGTGGCCCAGGTGTCTCCCAGGGGCTTCCTGGGTTCCTAAAATCCGCCTCTGTCACAGCCCGACTTTCGGCCTGGGTGCACTGGTGTCTGATCGCGGCCAGTGGCCGATAACCCTGAGACTAACCTCTGGAGTTTTTTTAAAGTAGATTGTTGATAGAAGTGCGTTGTAGTCCAAGTGTTTGTTGGAGCCCTCACTCCAAAACCAGTTCAGAGGCTCAATTTGTCTGGGTCTGAGGGAAGGTCTCAGGGGCTCACAGAGAATGCTGTCTGCAGTTTGCCATCTTGGCTCCACCCCCCTCTGCCATCTTCTTTGATAAGAATATCTCTAAACACGGGGCCAACCACAGATCCTTGGAGTGCTCTACTAGAATCCTTCCAATTGACACTATACTATTAAAGACTACTCTGTGGGTGCAATCTTTTAACCAATTTTGAATCCAGATAACTGTATTATTTTCTAGAAGATAATTCCACATACTTTCCACAAGAATAACATGAGAGGTTTGTCAGATGCTTTTCAAAATCTAAGTAAACTATTTCTACAAAATTCTCCTATCCAATACTCACAACTCAGTCATTGAATGAAATGAAGTGATTCTGATCACAACCTATCCTCAACAAAACTCAGCAAGCTCACTGTAATCAATCACCTCATCTTTTTTTTCAGATGTTTACTACTTATCTCTTTAATAGCAAATTAAGTTAGCTCACTGATCAGTAGTTTGTAAATTTTTTATGGAATATCAGGACATTTACCATTCTCTAAAACTGTAGTGTCCCTTGATTTTCCTTCAAAGATTGCTGATGATGCTTAGCAACCACAACTGCCAATTGTTGGGGTTTCTGTGGTATTTTGAGGAAGGTTTTTTTTCCCAGTATCCAAGATCTAGTTCACTTCAACTTAATAACAGGAATTCATCAAGAGAAGCTAAGTCCTATCCTCCTATTTATCTTGGATATAAATTCCCTATTATCATTTTTGTTTTGGTCTTTCCAGGCCAAATATTATTCTCTCTGGTCAAAAAAAAAATAAGAATTATGTAATGCTATCTATAAAAATAGCATCAGAAGCATTATCAACTAGTTAAATATTCTTGATGGTATTCACACAGAACCATGCAATGTTGTTTATTCAGTTCATAAACATCTATTAAAATGGAACTAATTCCCTTACATGAATAGTCAAAGGATACAAGGAGGAACTTTTCAAAAGGAAGAAATCCAAACTATCAACCACCATATGAAGTGAAATGGTCCAAATCACTAATGCAAATTAAAACAGCTCTAGAGTTCTACACACACCCATCCGATTGAGGAAGATAGTAAAGAGGAATAAGAAGACTGTTAGAATGTCAGGAAGAGGGGCAAACAAATACACTCTTATTTGAGTTGTAAACTGAGCCAATTATTCAGGGAGGGAGAGAGAGATGGAAAAAGGAGGAAGGAAGGGAGGAAGGAGAGAGAGGGGGAAAGGAAGAAAAGAGAGAGAGTACAAGAAAGAGAGAGAGCAAGAGGGAAAGAGAGGGAGGGGAAGGGAAGAGAAGGGAGAAAGGAAGAGAGGGAGAGAGGGAGGGCTCAAGAAAAAGGAAATTAAGGAAGGATCATCTATTGAGGTATAATCAAAAACTGTTATGTGAATGTAATAGAATATTATTGTGATTAACCAATTAATAAACATTTATTAAGTCCCTATTCTGTGGCAAATATTCTAAGTACAAAGAATACAAACAAAAAAAGTGAAAATACAGCCCTTATCTCAAGGAGCTTATAATCTAATTATGTTATAAGAAATTACTGGAGGAAAAAAAATTCAGATAAAACTGGGGAGATTTTTACTCACTGATATAAAGAGAAGTAAGGAGACCTAGAACATTTTATACAATGCCAAAAAAAATTTTGAAAGACTCAGAACTGTGATCAATACAATGAGAAATCTTGATCTCAGAGGATCAAAGATGAAACATATCCATTTCCTATCAGAGAAGTAACAAGCTAAAAACTCAGAAAGAGACATAACAGTTTTGTGCTAGACCAATGAGGGTTGTTGTTTTGCTTGACTATGCATAATCGTATGAAGGTTTGTTTTTCTTCATTCTTGGGGTTAAAGTAATAAAAAGGAGAAAAATAAATGCTTTTTAAAAGGAAAAACTAAATTAGATTTTAGAAGTAGAGCTAATAATAACTGACCTACCTACCTCACAAAAATGTCCTGAGGGTCAAAGGAGTTAATCGCTTATGAAAATGATTTGAAAACACCATAGAACTCTTAATATAAATCATTATTCCACTCAATAGGGCTATATTAAATGCTTCTTATTGGCTAAAATGCTTTCCTGCCCAAGTAGACGCATTCTGAGGGTAGAGTAGCTCCTCAATCATGTGTGACTTTGTTGTTTTAGTTACCTTCTTCTCCCTTCTCCCCCCAAAAAGGAAAGTGGGAAAAAAAAGATTAAAACCCAAATGTGTCATTTGCTTCATTTCAAGGCCAGTATCTCAATATGAAGTGCTGAGTCAGTTCCCCTGACCAACAAAAGCAGAGATTATCTAGCCTGCTTCCAAAGGGTGGGTTTTTCCACTCACCTTAAAGATTTCACATTTGGCTCAATTTGATGCATGAGTGATTGGCCCTCACATCTCACTCAAAAGCAAACAGAAAGATTTGATGTCAGAGAGACATAACTACAGGAATCCACTCTTACTATCTCTGGATTATTTTTTTCTTGTTTTTAGTTAATTGTCCCATGGCTCAGGGTCAAGTTTCTATTCCCATGGTGCAATAAATTGGCATCTGTTTGCTACTCAAAATTGGTTGCCTTTTACATGATAAAAACCTGAATGGTGCAATGAATTGGCATCTGTTTGTTACACAAAACCAGTTTCCTTTTACATGATAAGAACCTGAAATTTTCCATAGCCTTTCCTGAGATTCTAGTGCTTTGCTCATCTTGTTTCTGGGGCCCTGCTCCTTTCATGACCCTCCTGCCTAGTCTTTCCTGCATCTTTCACAGGACAATCAAAATTGAGATCTAGAACTTTGAAGGACCTTAGAGGCCATCAAGTTCAACCCCTCATTTTTCCTATAAGGAAATATAGACCTATAAATATTAAGTTATCTGCCTAGAGTCATATAACTAGTAAATGTCTGAAGTCGAATTCAACCACAGGTTTTCTTGTGCCAGTTCTAGAACTCTGTCAAATATATTCCTTTCAGTCTCTCTCCTTTAATTTACTCAGTTCACTGACAAATATATTCAGATATCTCTTATTCTAAAATAAATAAATATCTTTCCTTGACCCCACCACCACTTGCAAATACGATACTTGTTGTACCTATTTCACAGGACGATTGTGCCTAGTAATAGAAGCTATGTCAATGGTTATTTCCTCCCTTTGTCATTCTCCCTATTTGATCATCTCCTTTACCATGATGATTCTAGAAATGGTAAGTTTCCATACTCATTGAAGCAACCAGGTGGCTCAGTAGACTGAGAGCTGGGCCTGGAGTTCAAATGTGGCCTCAGGCAATCACTAACAGTTGTGTGACCCTGGCCAAATCATTTAACCACTGGAGAAGGGAGTGGCAAACTACTTCAGTATCTTTACCAAAAAATAAAATAAAACAAAACAAAAACATCATAATGGAGTCCTGAAGAGTTGGACACAAATGAAAGACTAGAGAACCGCTGTTATCATTACTACTTTTCACTAGTACTCTACTGATTTTGAATATGGCTTACATCCTCACCATTCTACTAAGAAAGCTCACAGCTATATCACCAATGATCTTGCCACTGAATTCAATGACATTTTTGAAATCTTTGTTCTTTACTTTGATCTCTCTGAAAGAATACCATTGTCACTTTTATAAGACCCTTTTCTTTTTTTCTGTGACACAATCTTCTCAGGCTTCTTCTATGTATCTGATTATCTTTCTATCTCCTTTGCTGATTCCTCATTTTGCTTCCATTCTTTAAACATAAGCATCCCCAAAGGTTAAGACCTTGATTAATTTCTCCTCTCTCCCCTCTTTTCTTCTCCTTTTCCCTTTCCTTCTCCACCTCTCCCTCTTTGCTTCTCCTCCCTATCTTTCTCTTCCTCTCCCCTAATCCCATCTCCTTCTCTCTCTATCCTTCTCCCTCTCTCTTCCTTCCCCTCTCCCTGTCCCTATCTCCCTGGGAGAGAGGGGAGTTAAGTAACTTGCCCAAAGTCACACAAGTAATAAGTAGAAAAGTCAGAATTCAGACCTAGGTAAATATAGTTGCCTATCAACAGTTGATAATCTATTTCTGTCTGAATGTTCCATGACTCAGATTTAATAGGAAACACAATAAATTCTGGTTGACTTGATAATCCACTCTAACAATGTTGTGAACCTACTCTTTGAAAGAAATGACAACAGATATGGAAATTTTTTTTAATGTTACACTTCTTACCCTTAAAGAATTTTATCTCTATCTTCTCCAGCGTAAGAAAATAATGCTTTCTATGGAGGAAGACCCAGTTTTTGAAAGGGAAACACTCTTCATCCAATTCCGTGTGCCTTTTTTTCAAATTCCAGTGTGGAAAAGAAAAAAAGTTTTCCCTATCTTCCCTCTCTCATGTCATAGTTTGGCAGAACAATTTAACCAGTAGATGTGCCCATCAGAGAGCAGGACCAAAATGTTCTGCTGTTAAACTCAAGATAAGCTTTACTGGGATGCACACCCAAAGAGCCCAACAATGTGTCCTATATAGTCAAAAAGGAGCAATGATCATAGTAACTCAGTTATAAAGAACTTCAGAAGCAATCTTATTCAACCTGAGTCTGAAGAATTGTTTCTTTTCTTTTTTTGAAAAAAAAAAATATTATTTTCCCCAATTATACATAAAAAACAATTTTAATATCTTTTTTAAAAATTTTAAGTTCCAAATTATTTCCCTCCTTTCTTCCCTTCACTCCTCCCTGGGATGATAAGAAACTTGATATGGGATTTGCATGTGCAATTATGCACAACATATCTCTATATTAGTCATATTGTGAAATCAGAACCAAAAAAAAAAACATTAAAAATTAGAAAAGGGAAAAAATAGTGAACTTAAACTGCATTCTATTCTCTAGAAAAGGATAACATTTTTCACTATGTGAATCCTTTGGATTGTCTTGGATCATTGAATTGCTGAGAATAGCTAAGTTATTAACAGTTGATCACTGTACAATACTGTTGTTACAGTATACAATGTTCTAGTTCTGCTTACTTCACTCAGCATCAATCCATATAAGTCTTTCCAGGTTTTTCTGAAATCTGCCTGTTCTTCATTACTTACAGCACAGTAGTACTCCATTACAACTATATGCTATAACTTGTTCAGCCATTCTCCAATTTATATGCATCCCCTCAATTTCCAATTATTTGCTATTACAAAAAGAGCTGATACAAATATTATTGTATAAATAGATTCTTTTCTCTCTAATTTTGAAGAATCTCTTCAGTGGCAGACTCAAAAGGGATCACTCAAGGCTGTCTCTTGACTGAGAAAACTATAAATTAACATTATCTGTGCTATATTGTACCTTTGTTTTATTAAACATTTTCTAGTTACATTTTAATCTATTTCAGGCTTTACTGAAGAATGTTGCATACCACATACTTTGACACTGCTGAGTCTACAACATAACTAACAGAATGGTTTGAGATATTTTGTTTCACACCCAACTTTCCTGCGAATACCCAGGCATCCTCACCAACCATGAACATAAACTCCTCAAGGGAATTACCTTTAATTTTGCTTGAATTTGTTTCACAATGCCTGGTAAACTGTAAGTACTTAATAAACTTCTTACATAATTGTGAGTATGTGTATTTTACTGAGGGATCCAATATATAAAGAAATAATAAATGTCATAATTGTGGGAGAAAAATAACACTAATGGGAAAAAGAGAGGTTAGAAAAAGCTTCACAAAGAAGGGAATACCCAAGCACTGAAGGAAGATAAGAACATGGAGAAGTGATATAGCTTGTTCCAAGAATGAGGGAAATAGTTTGTGGGAAGGAACAATAAAGGAAGATGGAATGTGGGACTCAGAGAAGAGCTAATATTCCAATTCTGTATTCTTTTTCCTTTTCTAGATGGTGGAGAGTTAGTAGGCAAGTACCATAAAGACTGCAAAGGTCAACAGTGGAGTTTACTTTGAGGCAGCACAATAAACAATACAGGACATGTTTAATTATGAGTAGCTTAAGCCTGTATATAAGAAATGAGTTACCACTACCTCTGAACTGTGACTCCATTAGGATAATTATCTCAGTAAAAACATTCCTCTTGCCAATATGAAGTATCAACTGGGCTGGAACAGGACTCTAACCTGTGGGTGGTCCAAGCTAAACAAAGCAGGCTAGAGAAAAGAGTCAAGAATCAAACAAGTTTTTTGGTTTGTTTCTTTTGTTGCTTTTTTTTCTTTCTTTGTTTCTTTTTTCTTTCTTTTTTTTTTTTTTTTTGGCAAGGCAATTGGGGTTAAGTGACTTGCCCATGGTCACACAGCTAGTACTTAACTTAAACAGGTAGTGTTAAGTGTCTGAAGAGAAATTTGAGCTCAGGTTCTCTTGACTTCAGGAACATCCAATGTGCCAACTAGCTGCCACCACACAGAAGTTTAATTTCAAAGTGAGGTAAATGGCTTGCAAGCAAAGGCATATTTGTCAGATCTCTGCCTCCACTTGGGGAGGTAGGGGCAACAATTTAGTGAAGGAAAATCTCAATACTTTAAGTAATTGCTGCTCGATGTATTATAGTTCTGACAATCAGGGGTAATAGCCACAATGTGACATCATAATAGGGATTCATGAACAGAAACAATTCTAGGTTTTGCTGTAGCTGAGATCATCCATCCAGAGGGTGAATGCAAAGGCTTATTGTTATGCTAAGCTCAGGGCACAGTTTGCTTGCTGGGCCTTAACTCTGGAAAACAGGGTGTTTCCTAATATCTTGATATCAGCATCACCCATTCTTCAATTTATAGTCCTTGAAAGCATCAAAAGATTGTTTTTTGCAGTTACAAGCAAAAAACAAACAAAACAAAAAAAACAAAAAAACAAAAAAAACACAAGTCAAAAGCAGAAACTGAACCCTGTTCTTCATTCTGACAGCTTTCTAATTATTGCTCATATTCTCTTCCAACATGTCTATTAAAGTGGGGGAAGGAAGAAAGCATATCTAAAAACTTTTAACCCAACTATGGACTCTGTGCAACCTAATTATACACCAACACTATCAATACATTATTTCTTTCCCTCCAGACCTGCGATTTCATTGAAATTGGGAATGTCCAATAAGGAGACTTCTTTTACCAATGTGAGTAGCTATCTGCTCTACAGTTTAGAGAGTTAAAACAAAGTCTAGTAAAGTGGATTTTTAAGCTGACCTCAGAGCCAGCTGAGAATGAGTCCAACCTCTGACACTTCCTGGCTCTACAACCCCAGGCAACTCACAATCTCACAGCACTCTAAGTGAGTATCTAAAACTATAATATCCAATATGTTAAAATTAAAAATGGATTTTTCAAAGTATTTTTCCTTGGCAAGGAAACATGGAGAGGATATTACCACCACAGAACAGAACCCGAGATTTACAGCAAAGCCAGGACACCAGCAGAGAAGAGCTTTGTAATCAGTTTCAGAGAACAAATTCCAATCCTCCATTTTCATGTATCCCACAAGGATTCACAATCATTCTGCTTAAAGACCAAACTATCCAGAAGGAAAAGAATCATTGAGGAGCCAGCATGGAGGATAATGGAACTCTTAAGTTCTTAGGTTATCCTTTGGGGTGCGAGTTCTCAGACCTATCCCAAGGAAACATCTTTTGGGACAGAAGCTCTCTATGAAACATTTTCTCCATTCTACTAGACTAGACGGAAGAATTTTCTCTGAGGAAATGCTTATTCCAGACTCTTAAGGGAGTCCAGAAACACATTCAAGATCTCAGAGAACAAAGGCTGGGTTTTTTCAAGATATTCTCTTTTTATCACTTATCTAACCTGAATAAAGTATATTCTTCCCTACTGCACACATTTTTACCCGGCATTTGTAAGAAAAATACTTCTTGTACCTGCCTTGTCCTTCCAGAATGTTTTGCAAAGTACTTATTTAAAATGACTAATCTATTCCTCCCAGCTTTCCAGACCAATATAGCCTTCCCAGGCTTCTTCAGCCAAGTGATCTCACCCTCCCGTGAACTCACAGGCCTTATTGTCTCGACCACTCATTTGACAATTAATCATTGTGACAACTCTGCTATTACTGTCTTATATTGTTATTTAACCCTTTTGTTTTTCACATGTCTATACCTTCTGTCCCCAACTATATTAAGTTCCAAGAGGACAGAAACTGTTTCTTTGCCTTTCTCCCACAGTATTTTGCTCTGGTAAATAAATAAAAATGATTAACATTGCTTGCAACCTATAACATTGCTTTGTTACAGACTCATTGAATTTCAGGGTTGGAAGGCACCTCAGTACCCATCAAGTCTTCAGTGAAACTAGAATCTCCCATAAGTGGAGCAGAAATTTCATACTCTAACCTTCTAGTTCCTACAGAAATAAGATCTTACCATTATGTTCTTTTTTTTTCCTAGTATGTATGTGTGATCATCCATTTCATAGTCCTTTCTAAATCAAAATGCTACCTGCTAGTATTTTTATAGGTCTTTGTTGTTTTTGAGACTACTGTCAACTTTTTCAGCATATTCTCTGCTTAAATAATTGTCCTGTCTTTCTCAGTAATTCACTGATAGTTTCTAAGGAACATGGTGTCTGTCACTTAATGGAAACAATGAGAGAGCCTATATCCCAAAGAGATCTTAAAGGAGGGAAAGGGACCCACATGTGCAAAAATGTTTGTGGCAGCCCTTTTTGTAGTGGCAAGAAACTGGAAATTGAAAAGATGCCCATCAATTGGAGAATGGCTGAATAAATTATGGTATATGAATGTTATGGAATATTATTGTTCTGTAAGAAATGACCAACAGGAGGATTTCAGAGAGGATTGGAGAGACTTGCATGAACTGATGCTGAGTGAAATCAGCAGAACCAGGAGAACATTATACACAGCAACAAGACTATATGATGATCAATTTTGATGGACATTGTTCTCTTCAACAATGATGTGATTCAAACCAGTTGTGCTGCGATGAAGATAGTCATATACATCCAGAGAAAGGCCTGTGGGAACTGAGAGTGAACCACAACACAGCATTTTAACGCTTTCTGTGAATATTTCCATGCATTCTGTTTTCCTTCTTAGGTTGTTTTTTTTTCTTCTTCTCTTTCTAGATCTGATGTTTCTTGTGCAGTATGATAACTGTGTAGATATGTATACATGTATTATATTTGTCATATAATTTATCCTATCTAGCATGTATTGGATTACCTGTCATCTAGGGGTGGGGGGTGGGGGGAAGGAGGGGAAAAGTTTGGGGAAAAAAAAGTTTTTTTGCAAAGGTCAATGTTGAAAGGTCACTCATATGTTTTGCAAATAAAAAGCTTTATAAAAAAAAAAGAAAAAAAGAAACAATGAGAGATAACAGATAGCATCATGCTGAAATTTGGGAGGAAGACAGAATTTGAAGCCGTCTGATTTCCACAGACTTAACTTTAGAAGTTCACCTCACTCTTAATGTATATTATCTAATTCTAAGTTATGTGCTACATGTTAAGACCAACTCAATTCAAGAAATGCTTATTAAATACTATCATCACACTAAGTATTGGGGAAGCAAAGGTAAAAAAATGGAATAGTCCTTGCTCTCAAACTTCCAATCCACTAAAGAGACTACAACACACAAACAGATAAGTTGTTATTGTTCATTCTTCATTTCTGAAGAGGACCAAGGTCATCACTGAGTGATGTCTTGATTTGTTCATGGATTGGAGTAAGGTGGAAATGCACAAAATCATCTGCCTCACTCTCTCTTCCAGAGTCAGTGAAATCCAGTGACAAGACAAAAAGTCAGGATAACTTGTGGTAGTCCAGGATGTGGTAGATAACCTTGGCATCTTCAATGCCTAAGTCCATTTATCAGGAAAAGTCTTCACATGCTTGGGGTAGACATTCCCCTAATTCATCAATGGGTTTAAGACTTGTCAGTTACCTCCAAACAAGTTTAGCCCATCTGTCAAAACAGTTTTACCATGGAATGTCTGCTGCCCATACTACAACTTCTTAGAGCCACATATGAGAGCTGAATGAAAGATAGACATCAAAGGTGGATGACCAGCCCTGGAAAGGACTTAGCAAGCCCTCATACTGAGGTGCTAATTCTCCCTAAATACCCCATATACCCCACATAAATAAGTATAATACTAAGGGAACTTAGTAAGCATTAAATAAATTTGGATTTCTACCTGACATTAAGAAAGAAAAAAATAGTTTCTTTTAATTTTATCTTTCATTAGATCTCACAGCACAGTTATTGGATAAATGATCTGAGATTTTACCAGGGTGTGAAATTCCTTCAAAAATACAGATGTAAAGTCTAAACTATCTCTAATTTAGGACACTTGACCAAGGCATATGGAAAATAATGATTAAGTGATTTGTCTAGCATTTCATAGGTAGAAAACCATCTATAAGAAATGAGATTTGAACCCCAATCTTCCTACCTTCAAACCCAACACTCTACCCATTGTGTCCTGCTGCCTTCGTCATATTTCCTATCTTCAATACCTTCATCCTAACCAAAATTAAGTACCTATTTTGTCAAGCACACTGTTAGGCATCAGATATACCAAACTATACATTATATGTCCTCAAAGAACTGATAGTCTAACATGTGCCCAAATGATTTTCACAAAATAGAAAAATAGCAAGAGCATAGGAAAGGCCAAACAGAAGAAATGATCAACTGAAATGAGGTGGAAAGCCATTTCTAGATGAAATATTTAGGAAAAATTTTATAGAAAAAGCAGAACCTAAATTGGGCCTTGAAATAGAAGGATTTCAATAAGCATTCATGGGGAAACAGTGTATTCCAAGCATGAGAGTTGTCCATCAATGCCTACAAGAACAACATCAAGGAATGACCACATGTTATACAAGTATATGAGATTTGACTGGAAAGGTAGGCTGGAGGCTCTCTGTGAAGAGCCTTGAATGCTAGAATAAGGAGGTTATATTCTATCTTGTATCCAAATAGAAGGACACTGAAGGACTTGGAGATAGAGAATATGATGCCAGCTAGTAAAGACAGGTCTCCTCCCCCACCCCCATCCCCTGGGTGGGGCAGTATTGTAAAGAAAGGGAGAAGAAGATAGTGTGAATGGCTAATAAATTTGTATGGATGCAGGCTTGAACTTTGAAGAAATTGTAGTAACCCTTGTGGCTGTTTAACTTAAGACTAGTATTTTGGTAAGAGACTCCATCTTGCTTTATACACTTTCATACAGCTCCTAGCATCTGATGGACATTTAATAATGGGCTATAGAATTAACCTTCAGCTATACCCAAAGGGCTGTCAAGCCATGCATATCCTTTGATCCAGCAGTGTCTCTACTGGGTCTATATCCCTAAGAGATCATAAAAAAGGAAAAGAACCCACATGTACAAAAATGTTTGTAGCAGTCCTTTTTGTAGTGACAAGGAACTGGCAACTGAGTGGATGCCCATCAGTTGGGAAATGGCTGAATAAATTATGGTATATGAATTGTAATGGAATATTATTGTTCTATAAGAAAGGATCAGCAGGATGATTTCAGGAAGATCTGGAGAGACAAATAAATTGATGCTAAGAGAAGTGAATAGAACGAAGAGAACAATGTACACAGCAACAACAAGATTATATGATAATCAACTCTGATGGACATGGCTCTTTTCAACAACGAAGTGATTCAGACCAATTCCAATGGACTTGTGATGGAGAAAACCATCTGCATCAAGAAAGAAGACTTTGGGGTCTGAACATGGATCACAACATAGTATTTTCACCTTTATTGTTATAGTTGTTTACTTTTGTTTTTTCTTTTTCATTTTTTCCCCTTTTGATCTGATTTTTCTTGTGTAGCAGGATAAATGTGGAAATATGTTTAGAAGAACTGCTCATATTTAACATATATTGGATTACTTGCTGTCTAAGGGAGGGAGGGAAATGGAGAGGGAAGGAGACAAATTTGGAACACAAGATTTTGCAAGGGTGAATGTTGAAAATTATCTTTGCATGTATTTTGAAAAATAAAAAAGCTTTTATTATAAAAAAAATTTCTAAAAGAATCAAACTTCAGAAGCTACCATATATACAGTTTCATTATCCTGAATCAAATTAAAATGGAGATTGGGCAGATGGCAGTCAAAAAAGTCAAATTGCACACTCTCTTATATCCTTTTTGTATGAGTAAAGTAGGAGTCCACATGGTTTACATATTATTCATTAAACCCTGCAGATAGAGGTAGGTGTGGCTGTCTCTGTTCACTGATATCCCAAATTTGACTACCTCAGCATGATAAGACCCTAAACATCTTAAGGCATAATCAACAAAAGAGCCAAAATATTTTTTGGATGTGTTCTTCATCCATCCACTCTTCTTTAAAACTAACTCAAGAAAGGTTGTACTAGACATTCAAGATTGTTGCAAGACAAGCATATTTATCTAACATTGTCTCATAAAATAAATAAGTCAAAGATTCCTAGACTTTTGCAAGAGACAATTTGATTTCCCAGCATCTTAGGATCCCAGGTGAGAGAATGCTAACAATATAGTCACTTGAGGGAAGGAGGGAAGGAACTGGTGGTTTCCCTGAAATCTCACAGAAGACTTGGATAAATCTATGTGATAGGAGACAAACAGGACAAATGCTGCCAATTGAGCACATCTGGATCACGGTGAAGCTTCCTTCTAAGCGTCCAGTCAGATACATTGCCAGACTTTATGGCTCTAATGCTCATTAAATGATCCAGATGTGCGCTATTTACTTTATTGCACTATTCTCCCCAAGGTATAAAGATCTAGCCTTAGTTAGGAGTGCTTGGTGTTGGCTCAGCCAAATGGATGACCTAGGAAATGGGAAGGATTTGGAGTCTTTGTTCAGAATCTGGGCAAAAAAACAAAAGTTGATCTAGCAAATTTTCTGAGATCTGTATGGCCAATTTGCTTAAAACTTCATGCCTGAGTTTTGGAGATTGCCTAAGGTCAAAGTGGCAATAATGTATATTAACCCCTCCAAAGGCAGCTTTTACACATAATCTCTCATCCTCACTCTCACTGTAGTCTTTCTCTCCCTTTTGTATATAATGTAACTGGATTAAGGGGCAAATGGAATTTAGAATCACATATTCCCATGTCTCAAGAAGAAATCCCATCATTTTCCATCATTCACTGTATATATTCACAATGGGCACAATTCATGAATACTCATCTTGTATTTTTCATGTCACTCAATTCAATTTGCTGAGCACTTGTCATTTACTGCATCAGACAGTGCAAGCAGAGGAAACAAGGGAATTGATAAGTAAGTCAGAGCTCTCTGGGGTACATGGGTGATACAGTGCCTTGCTCCCAAGGCAGGAAGACTTAAGTTCAAATCTAGTCAGTTGTGTAAACTGGGCAAGACTATTGGTTTCCATACCTGTAAGATAGGGATAATAATAGCAACTACTTCCTAGGGTTGTTGTGAAATAATAATGAATAATAATTGTAAAATAATAATTGAAATAACAAAAACTTATAAAGTACTTAGCACAGTGGCTGGCATGTAGTAAGCACTATGTTATTAGTATTAATTATGTTTACTATTATTCTCACTGCAATTTAATAGAAGATGCAAAGGATAAGAACTAGACCTGTGGTTTCATTATTATTGTTGTTGTCTATCCTTCATTTTTGAAGAAGACCAATGATATATCTTGACTTGCTCATGAATTGGATTTAGTGAGATAGTTATACAAAATTGTCAGCCTCACTCCCTCTTCTAGAGTCATTGAAATCCAGGGGCAAGATAAAAATCAGGAGGGACTGAAGATGGCACATGATGCAGTGAATGACCTTGGCATTCATTGCCTGGGGCCATCTCAGGTGGAAAAAGGTTCCTTTATTAGAGCAGATCTGCTTCTCTGCAATTCTCACTTCTTAGGGAGCTGACAACAGCATTGAAATAGTAAATGACTTGCCTAAGATCACAACTTGTATACATGAAAAGTTAGACTTGAAATCAATTTCCTGGCTCCAAAACTAGCTACCTCGTCACTAAAACATTCTGTTTTTTCTTTTCTTTTTTTCAGGTTAGGGGAAAGGGGAAACATGGACAAAAATAAGTGCCATTAAAGAGAGCCAGCATTACAAGAGTTTTTAACCAAAAATAAGGGAAGCCTCATGGAGGAGACACCATTTGAGAAAGGCTCTGGGGGATTTCGGTGGTCAAAGATGCAACAGGGGAACACTCTAGAAAGAAAACTTAATATGGGGTACCTAGATGGAACAGTGGCTAAAACATTGGTCCTGGAGTTGGGAGGACCCAACTTCAAATCCAGCCTCAGATACTTAACACTTCCTAGTTGTGAGATGCTAGCCAATTCATTTAACCCAATTGCTTGCAAAAAATTTTTTTTAAATGAAAATGACATAGCACTACCAAATCTGAAGAGATGAGAGAGCACTAGGACTAGAGCATCAATAAGTATGAAATAGTGAGAAAATTAGATTTAAGAGAAAAGGTTGGATGCAAAATGTTAAGAATTTTGAATGATAGGATAAGGACTTGGGAACTCATTCTATAAACAAAAGGCAGTCATTTAAGGTTTTTAAACTATTAAACATATAATATAAACAGAGTTGAGATTTGTAAAGATTATTCTGGTATCTCTCTATAGAATGGATTGAATGAATGGGGGGAGACCAGGACAAGATAGAATAGTGAGAAGACTAACAGAAAGGTCCTAAAGCAAATCTGTAACAGTAGGAATAGAAAGAAAATCAATAAAAAAAGATTTTAGAAGTAGAACTGATAAGACATGAAAAATGATGAGATTGAGAGGCAGAGGGATGGAGAGAAAGAAGCAAAAAATGACACTATGGCTTTCAACCCACAGTTGATGAAAGTCATACAAAGATTTTGAGTCCAAAGGGATCTCACAGAACATCCAGTGTCCTCATTTTATAGCTAAGAAAATAGAATCACAGAAAGTTATGTGATTTGAACAAGTACATACAGCTAGGATCTGAGGAAGGACTTGACCCCAGATCTTCCTAGTGCCTTATCCACTATTGTCAGGAAACAAGCTGAATTAACACATCAAAATCAGAGGAAGTACCAGTAAAAAGTCTAAATGGCATGCTCCCATGGGAAGTTGGAAACATGATGTGGAGATTGGATCAAGGCTCAACATATAGTTTAGGGAACCAAACATATAGCTTTAGTCAGCTAGATGTCAAATTCACCAAATGATCAGCCATAGAAATGGCATTTTCCCTTTAACTTATGTTGTTGAAATGACAACTTATGAATATTTAAAAGTTTTTGAGTACCTTGTTCATAAACACTTAGTTCTAGGTATATGTGACCATGGGGTAGTGATCAGAACTGGCCTTGGAACCACAAAGTCCTGCCTCTATAGACTATAACCCTAAATAGACTATAATCCCTGGGAAGTCATTTACCTACTCAGCCCACAACATTCCCAAGTGTGATCCTAAGTTAATCAAAACATAATTGGGAAAAAATATAATAAAATAAACATTTAATATTAATTTTATAACTGTCAGTATGTCATGTACAAGAATCCTTAAGCACAGTTTAGTGACCTCCTCCCCTTCCATTTCTATTTGACTTTAAAAAATGTCAGACTACACATTATTGAAAAGTTTTTTCCTCTATTACTATAGTGCTTCCTCATCTTTCAGTTCTTTGTGACAATAAAAATCACAGATCTAGTCCTTGTCTTTATCCCTTAACATATGGCATCATGACCACAAGTTTTAAGATATTGTAAGAACTTTGTGAGATAATTTTAATTTAGCACCAACTTTCATTTCACCATTTTGTACTCAACTGTGAGACAATAAATAATTAATCTGAAATATTAAAAATGAAAAATTTCATTAATTTAGATGTTCTTCCACTCCATAACTCCAATCATGTTTGTAAATATCCAGATAATGGATATTCCAGATGTGTAGCATGCATTCAATTAAATGGCTTAACTCATTCGTGTCTTTTGGTTTTCTCCAGTATACTTGAAATTTCATCCTTCATATCAATTGTATTCTTATAAAATAATCTTATTATTTAACAACTGATTTCCATGTTAAACTTATCAGTAAAGTGCTTTGCAACAGCCTTATGAGGAAAGGCTCTTCCTTCAACTTCCTTCAACTCTTCCCAAGCCTACATATATTTTATCCTCTTATACATTCATACAGATCACATTCAGCTCTTACAGACCATTTATTAACACTTTAATATTTGACTACTTCAAGTAAATGCGAGGTTTCACATTGACCCATCAGCTGAGAATGTGAAGTGGCAACAACAGCTGCCAAATCAGTAACTTGTAAAGTATTTCAAATGACAATATCCAAAGCAGGTGCTTTAGGAAAGACAACTCTCTCACACTCAACTCAAAATTCAGTCTGGTCAAGCTGGATTTATCAAGTGTATGTGATGAATTGACAATTCCTACTTGTTTTGTCTGAGGTTCTATGAAGAGGTCAGCACAGATGTTTGCAGTTTGGTGTCTTACTGGGTACAAACTGATCCAAATAAGAACAGCTCCATGATCCAGACCTAATTGGTATCCTGGAAGGTCTTGAATTCAATTTATCTCATTTTTTTTCTTTAGAACAAAAAAAGAAAATGTTTGTGTATGCTGCTTCAAGCTTATTAAAAATCAAAAAAAAAATTGGTAAGCTCACATTTCCCATCCAAATTGCAAAGCAAAACAATGAAGTCTGCACAACCTCACTTCTAAAAGTTGCAATATTCTCATCTTGTACTGGAACTTCTAAAATTTGTTCTTCTTTATTGCCTCTATTACTTAAAATTGATAGTCTCAGAAATCTATTATGCTAAAAATTCATAGATCTGGGATATAAAAAGGCAGCATAATTTTGCACTGATCTGAAGTCAACAGACTGTTCCTAGCTGTAGCTCTAAGTCTTATGGAGATTTACATGTGTGTGAGTATGTGATGATAATAATATATATGAGTTATCTAGAAGTAAAGGAAAGAAATTAGAAGCAAAAAAAGGTAAAAGAAAAAAAGATGGAAAAAGAGGAGAAGGAAAAGGGGGAGGAAAGGTTGGGTTTTGACAAATCTTAAGACAAGCAGACAAGGGACTCAAATGTAGAGGATAGTATATAAACATTTGAGGTAAGGAAAGGAGGACAACAAGCCCATAGGGAAAAAAACAGAAGGGGAAGAGTTGGAGACACAGTAAGAACTAATAACAAGACTAGTGATCATAGGACAGAAGGCAAGATGGAATAATAAAAGGTTATGTTCAGATAAAGGAGTTTGGGCATTCATAAACATGGAAGTAGTGACAAGATCAAAAGTATGACAGCATGTAGCTGTGGTAAAAGGGAAAAGTAGGTCAATAGATTATAACTACCAGAATTTTGATCTTAAAGATTTGTAACAGCCCAAAATGTCATCATCTTAAAAAAACAATTTTGTAAGTAATCTTACTTTACACTAAGATCAGTTTGTTCTTAGAATGCAGATAGTCTCAGGACTAATTTAAAGTTCATCCAACACAATAAGACTTGTAAGAACTTTGCTCAACTGTCATAGCCCTCAAGATCCCAAGGTCCTAGCTATACCCAGATAAGGCACTGAAGTATAACTTGCATAGAGGAAAATACACAAAATGATCTAGAAGAATGTGTTTTTTAAGCAGAATATATCAACATAAATTAGACCATGAGCCCATAGAAGAAGGAAAGGGTATAACTACCATAAATTTTCTGGTTTTACTGACCAATTCAGTTTGGAGCTTTCCTAAAGAAACATCCAACTCTAGCAAGGTTCTTTACAAAGGATTGTTATGTTATTAGAGAGAATGTTTGGTACAGAGTACTTTGAACTGGGGAAACCCAAGTTAGACTCTTGCCTCTGATAGTTATTGTATAACCATGATCCTCTCTGAGGATCAGTTTCATCAACTATAAAATGAAGAACATAAAAACTACAATATGTATTTCAGAGTCTTTGCAATGAGGATCAAATAAGATAATGTATGTAAAACAATTTGCAAACTTTAAGACTCCAAACAAAAGTGTTATTATTAGTGTTAACATGCATCTATCAAAATAGGTCATAAAACAGGAAAGACTCAACATCTTATTCATCACTATAATTGGTAACAAGCTAAGAAGCCTGACCTAGTGAAGCAATAGCCACCACTGAAAATCAGTTGAATGGTTGAGAGGGAAAGGTTCCCAATGCAGACTCACACTCATTCTGCCTCCTGTGAAATGATTCAGCCAAAGGCATCACTTCAAAATCCACAGCATCCATACCAAAAACTTAAAAAAGACACAAGCATTCATAGCTGAAGAGAATGAAACTTTTTTCTCTTCTAAGTTCTAATCAAGTTATTTTCCCCACAGAGTTTCTTGTCATTTAGATCAATATGGGGTCACCAGTTTTTTTCTCCAGCACATAAATTAAAATGATATAAACAGATTCTCCTTCCTTTGTCTATGGAATCCGAACAATCTATTCCTATCAATAGGCCTAAAAAAGAGAGACATTAGTTGCTTTGAACAAGCCCCCTCACTAAATAGAAATGGTTTACATAAAAACCTCAGTCTAAACAGTTCCTGTTGTGAGAAAAGAAACCCCAACCTTCAAAACCTAAAAAATGCAGTTTTAACTCCAGCTTCTAGATTTCTGAATGCTAAAAGCAGCAAATATAAAACTCTCAGAATCCACATATCTGACTAATTAGAAAAGTTAATGAGGGATGAATCCCTGGCTTCTATTTCCTTAGGTCAGCACTTTATCTTCCACACGTGCAGAAAACATTTGCTGGGGGAGGGGAATCAAGGAGGCTCCTGATTTTTTTTATGTGTACATGGCAAATTTAGATTTGTCAGTGTGCACAATATTAATAAAGTTTTTATCAAAGAATCTTATAGGCAAAAGTTTTTAGAACACTTCCCACTTGGGGTATTTTTATAATCTTTTATTAGTTCTTTCTCACACTGAAATAGAATCAATAGTTCTTTTCTCACTTTACATGGAAAGAAACTAAGACTTGATGCCAATAAAAGTCTATTTTGCAATGGAATGAGAATTCAGAACCACTATCTTTCCCACCAGCAAACATGTACATCTCACTTTACAAAACACCCAATAAGGTCACTAAGATCTTTTCAAAAAGCCCAACCTCACAATAAAAATTAAAATTTCAGTCAATTAAATGAACATTTAGCATCATGTAGAAAGACCCTAACAGAGTCAGAACTACTATTGCAGAGTGAAAAGAGAGCTAAGTAAGATTAGTGTTTCCCTGACATTCATCTAGCAAACCTTATACCCCACTTTCCCCCTCCACACCTACATTTTGTAAGTGAAAGTAATAATGAGAAGGAAAATGAAGAATGAGAACAATACCCTTCTCATATTTCATCCAGAAGAACCTAATGGGGGGAGGGGGAAACACCATGGGGAAGGATGACAATGACTATATTGGAAGTTTTCATGAAAAAGGAAGTAACCTTGACAGTAGAGAAAATTTCATTAGTTAGGTTACCACAAATAACAGTAATATTACTCATAATAGCTAGTATTTATGTAGTGCCTACTATGTGCTAAGCACTTCACAAATATTTCCTCATTTTAGAGTTGAGGAAACAGGCAATCAAAAGTTAAGCAACTTGTTCATGAGCATATGGTTAAGTGTCTAAGGGCAGGTTTGAATGGGGGTCTTCCTGACAAGGGCTCACTCACATTGTCCACTGAGCCACCTAACAGTCATATCTGTGAAGTCTGCAACATAACAACCCTATATTCTGAGCTCGTTTGAAATCAACAAACTTGAAGTTCTTCTGAGGTTCTTTTGAGAGTTAGGATATGTGATTTAAGAAATGTTATTATTATAAACCAGGTTTGTGACCACTTGTCTAAGTAGCTATCAGAGAGAACTAGTGACATGAGGGTATTTGTAAACTGTAGCATGGCAGATGGAGAGGTAAGAAGTGAGTGCATTTCAGGTATGGCCTAAGAAAAAGCCTGAAGCGGAAGAGACAATATTAAGTTTGTAGAACAGCTAGTAAGTCACATTGACTGGAATGAGAAAGATATGAAGAACAGTAAAATGAAATAGCTGCAAGATTAAAGAGAGGATTATATCAGTCATAGAAATGTGAAATTTATCATCAAGGTAATAGGGAGATCCTAAAGATTTTAATGCAGTGAAGTGAGATGATCAGATTTAGGGACATTCACTTGCCAACTATAAGGAAGATGGATTACAGAGAAGAAATGAAAAAATGGATGTTAGAAGGCTATTAATAAGTCCAGGCAAGAGGCAATCTTAAGAGTCTATATGGATGCAGATTCAAAAGATGTTATGGGAAAGATTTGGTAGCTGTTTGGATATGAAGGGTGAGATGAACTTTCCTTGGACACCTCTTGCTATACTATTTCCATTGAAGCAATGACCTCCACCTCTCCCCACTGGAAATTAGACTCTATCCCTAGAATTTATCTGGCCTTTGGCCTTACCTTGCTTGGTTTGAGGACTCCATAACACTCTATTAACATCTCCAGCCATACTACCCTCCCCACCATTATTTCTCTTTAAGTATTATCTTCCTCCATTAATTATAAATTCATTGAGGAAAGAAACTGTCTGACATGCTTTTATTCATGTCCTCTGTGTTTAGTTCAGGGTCTGGCACATTATAAGTACTTACTAAATGTTTTATCTAGCTGTAAAGAAGAGAGAATATTCAAAGTTGTCTCCAAGGATACAATTGTGGGTGACTGGAAAGATTGTGGTAACCTCCATAACCATTTGGAGGAGCATAAGATTGGTGAGAGGGGAAGATTAGAAATTCCATTTTCAATATGTTGAGTTTGAAATGCCAAAAGAAAAAAACAGGAGAAGTAATCCAATAGGTAAATGGTGAGTCAGGACTTTTTCTTTTTAAAAAGCTTCAAGCTGATAATATGGATTTGGGAATCATCCCCATAGAAGTAGTAATAAGAGATAATGAGATCAGCAAACAAGAGAGTATAAAAATTAAAGAGAAACTGAACTGAAGAACTTTGAAGACATTCACGCAATGACATTCTGGTAAATATTTAATAACCAGCTCTCCAGGGAGGAAAATGTGCATAAAATACACACTTTTACATTTTATCTGCCTTATTAACTTTTCCTCTAACATTTTAGCCAAGGCAATCAATACAATGATAATCTTGATAGCATTTGACAGTTTCCAAGATATGAACACTTACACTGAAAATTTAACAAGAGATTCTCATGAGCCAGTGCTCCAACACACCCTTGAATTCACCCTTTGTAGACAGAACATAGATGATGATCAGCAAATGACTCTGGTAATGAATGGTCCACTAAGCAGGAGAACCAAAATGTCAAGAAAAAAGAAGCCTTTGGATAAGCTGTGAGGAGTCTATTGGCAATCTTTGAGCAGTTTCTGTCAAGTTGAAAGCAAGATTAAAGAGTTAAAACTAAGTAGATGGTAAGAACATAGAAGTAACCAACATAAACAATTACTCTTTGTAGTAGTTTGGCTTTGACTGTCTAAAATATAATGACAAGTGGAGGATTTTGTTTTGTTTTTTAAAGTATAGGGAGGCCTGGCCTGTTTGTTAGCTTCTAAGAAAGGAACTATTAGATAAGAAAAGCTCAAGAATTGGAGGTGGAATAATTTAAGATTATAGCTTACAAAAGAGATCAGAAAAAAAAATGGGCAAGTAGAAAAATTAGCATTAAGTTCAACTCTTCTTCCTGAACTATAGCAAAAGGAGAAAGCAAGTGGAGATGTAAAGAGGTTTTGAGATGTGTCATATGGCAAATGGCCTCCATTTTCTTAGTAAAATAAGAGGTGAATAAAGAAAGGGAAAAAATTCCATAACAGTAAAAACATTTAATTCAGTTTTTGGTTTTTTGGTTTTTTATTTTTATTGGTAAAGAATTGAAAACTAAAGAGATGGCCGTCGATTAGATGCACAAATTATGGCATCTAACATAATGGAATATTACTGTGCCATAAGAAATAATGAAAGGGATGAGATCATAGAAAACTAGAAAGACTTGTATGAATTGTAGAGTGAAGTGAGTGGAACCAAGGAAACACTTTGCATAACATTGTAAAGTCAATCAAAGTTAAAATACTTCAGGTTTCTGAATGATGCAATGATCAACCAAAGGACCAATGATCAACTAGTCTACCTAACTTCTGAAAGAGAAATGATGGATTAAAGATGCTGAATGAGACTTGCATTTTTGGACAAAGACAATGTGGGAATTTATTTTGTTTGTCTATATATGTTTTCTATAATGGTTTTTTTCTAATTTTTTCCAAGGGGGTAAAAGGGGAGGGGAAGGTAGGAGGAAAGAAAAATGGGTTTTTATTCACTGGGGGAAAAAAAAATTAAACTTAGGAAGTATTCTACCCAGAGCAAAAAGGAAAAGGTACAAGAATTCTTGAAGAGAAAAAAAAAGGGGTAAAACAGTAACTTCTATGATAATGATGATATTAAGCAAGAAAAAAAAGGATTTTATGAATTAATAGTGGGCTGTTTGATGATATGACTTTTTCCAACAACAATCATCCATACTCAAGTAATAATGAAGAAATATGATAGTGGGGGTTGGGGAAGGGAAAGAAGGTGGCAAGACACAAGAGATCATATAACATAACAGAAAAGGGAATTCTTGGACAATGGTAGTATATAGTTGAAATGGTAAAACACCATGTCAGATATGTAAAGGAAGGAAAATATTAAGTCAC
Source organism: Myrmecobius fasciatus (assembly GCA_023553655.1). Taxonomy (NCBI): domain Eukaryota; kingdom Metazoa; phylum Chordata; class Mammalia; order Dasyuromorphia; family Myrmecobiidae; genus Myrmecobius; species Myrmecobius fasciatus. The sequence continues at coordinate 452,908 of JAJPUD010000113.1, forward strand.
TCTACTTGAAAAAGAGAGAATATTGAAATACTGGAGTCTATAGTGAGAAAGAATAATTTTACAAGTGAAGCAAGGATGTTAAATTCTGAGAGAAAAATTATAAAATTCAAGATCATGAAGTAACAATTTTTAGTTAGATTGAGATCCAAAAGATATGACCTTAATGGATAACTGTAATAAAATTAAGGAGTAGATGGTGTCTGGTCTATTTTTAAACAACAGGATTTTTTTAAGTTTCCATCCAAATAGTTGGTACTAACTAGATCAAAAATATGTTTACACCCCTGTCACCTTTATGACTCATTACTTTGTCATAGAAACTTCAATTTTATACATAATTCACTTCCATTGTTTCTAGGACATCATAAATAAATTGGATCAATAAACTTTGTTGTGGTTTGGTATTGGTAGTAGTAAGGGAGTAGAATAGTTTAGTAGTGGTGGTAGCAATAGAAAGACAGATGATAATGATGATGATTGTGATATTACCTACTTCATGGTATTCTAGGTGATCATCAATTACTCATTTTATGAAATTTACTGTTAACTCTCTGGCAATCAATGTTGAGCTGGCTAATTTTTAATTATTAATTATTATGAACAATTTATAAAATGGACCATCTCTCAACATGGTGTTTTTGTGTCTGTATGCACATAGAGGGCTCATGAAGCCAAAACAAGTACAAGCAAATCTCCTATTTTAGAGTCAAATTAAATCACTCGGGGTACATAGGTAGTGCAGTGAATAGAGCACCAGTCCTGAAGTCAAAAGGACCTGAGCCCCAATGTGACCTCAGACACTCAACACTTCCTAGCTGTGTGACCCTGGGCCAGTTACTTAACCCCAAATGCCTCAGCAAAAAAAAAAATTAAATTAAATCACTCAATTAAAAAAGTATTTATTTATTTAACATTTTTTATGTGCCAGGTATTAAATTTGGACTATGCAACATCAATAGCCAAGACAGATTATTTAAATTTGGGCTATTTTTACTCCTAGGAGCAAAAGGCATTTTAATTCCCACATACTTCAGAAAGGGGTGGGGGGATGTCCCTGAAATAAATCCTGAGAGAGCTTTAATTCTCTGCCAAAAATCAGAAGATACATCAACAAACTGATACCCTAGTGCTAAAAAATGCATTAATCTCTTGGATCGCAGCATCTTCAGCATGTTAAAACATGCACTAAAACTTTGTGGTATTGGACTAAAGCAGAGTAACAGAGACCCGTTTCTCTTTTTCTCAAAGCTCCGCATGTCCTGGTAGAACCAATGCAGAAAATTCCAAGATTGGGCTCATATGAGAAGAAGCTGATTCAACCTTGTGTAATTTATTCATGAAAGTGATAAGTGAAACAAATACAAATCATAGCTCTTTATTTTGAATTACATTAAAACTTCTGCACCCCAAATACAATACTGAATTAACTCAAATTAATATGTACTAAATTAACTTGTCTACCTTGAGAATTATCAGGCGGGCTATTAAAGCACTTTTCCCATGCACACTGAAGAACTTAATAAGAACAGCACACCAAAAATTTAGTCTAAGCTGGTTGAATATTGAAAGTGCTGAAGAGACAGCATAGTTTGGGGGATTAATGTGCCAGATTTGGAATCAGGAAGACAAGTTCTAATCCCACCTCAAGCATTCACTAACTGTATCACCTGGGACAATTCAATTAACCTCTGTGAGCCTCAGTGCCCTCATCTATCAAAGAAGGATAATAACAGGAACTGTCTCACAGGATTGCTGTAAGAATCAAATGAAATACTGCAAGTTTTCAAGCACTGTATAAATGGTCATTATTATTTATATTATCATATGTCATTATTTTTAATTATTATTGCTCATCTTGTGTTCCTAATTTTTATGTAAATAAAAGCAATAGAGCTATTCCTCACTGTTCTAGCTATCAAAGGTTAGACCAACAGAATTGTACTTGGGGGTCAATTCATTAAGTTCAATAATGTGACTTCCCTGGGCTTCCATTTCCTTCTCTATAAAATGAAAATCCAAACTAGATAGTATCTAAAATTTTAGCTTTGCACCTCCAAGTCTAAGATCCTATGTGTCTTTCTGATTCTATGTTTATTTTCAAGAAACTTGCTTCTAAGTGCAGGTCTCTGGAAAGACATAATTTTCACAAGGTAAGAAAGCATATGATAAATATACTATATCCATATTAAATCTCTGAATTCACTATAGACAAAATGAATTGCTAAACGTCAAGCAGAAATTAGAAAGATCTTCCAGATATATATTTCATTTAAAGAACTGTCTACTGCCAACCATCCCAAACCTTGTACATTCAATAGATTATTGGTAAGTAGCATCCATCATATCTATAAATGTATAACTGGGTTAAAATCAAAACATTTTTAGCAAACAGTATATTTGTCAGGTTTCTGGATACATCTTACCTTCATTTGGCAGCTGAGGCAGGTGCTGTGAAGCACTTAGTGCTTGATCAGATATCAAAGACACCAAGATCATCCTCTATATCTCAGGTCATCACCAGTTATTTTGAATTTTGTCTTGCTACTAGGCTTCAGTGACTGGAAGAGAGATCAAGGCTGATGATTTTGTGCTATTCTCCCTCATTTAAATCCAATTAGCCCATTAATTAAGATGCCATCCCATGATGTCACTGGGCCTCCTTGAAAAAGAGGAACAAATATCACCACCAACACTTTCATTCTAACTCTCCCTTCACTTAGAAGGATAGCTCTATCAAACAGCAAAAGTATTGAGCATCAGACCTAAGATGAGAATCTACCGTGGCTTTACTTGAGAGAAATTTCACAACGGGGGATTCTACTAGACAAAATTTTCTACAACTAGATGTGACTTCTCATATGAAATCTAGGTCCACTGTTAGATGGAAAGGTTAAATATGAAAAAAATTAAATATCAAAGTTGCAAAGAAATACTTAAAAATGAGCCAATGCTAAGTAAGACATTTTTCCCATTATATGTAGATTAAAGTAAAAGTGAGACCGATTTAGGAGATTCATCATGAAGAATGTATTTCTGTGGCTTATCTTATACAAAGGTCAAATTCAAATCAAGAGATTGAAAAAAAACTTCCCCAAGTTTACTAAAGTTGGCAGGGGCAAGATGAATTCTAAATCCCAATTTTATTCTACCTAATCTCTGAGAAAGGTTCAATAAGAAATCTGGAGATTTCACTTTTCCACTGTTCTTCTTCTCATTCCATCCTCTTCATCAGGACAGCAGGCCAGGAACTTGCAAAGCAAGTCAAATAGATTGCATCACCTTTTTTCATTCATTTACTCATTCAACAAAAGTTTATTAAGACTGTGCTGTGGGCAAAACAATGTGTGAGGAGCTGAGGGAAACAGAAAGGTTAGAAATATAATACTATCTAACCTTGGAAAATCAAGTTTTTGGCCCTTGTGGACCTACAATCAAATACTATCATAGAATACTGACATTGCAAGCCCCAATTGTTCAGTTGTAAAAGAGAGTTCTACATGAAGTCTATCAAGAACAGGGATTTCCCACAGAAGGAAGAATCAGTGGAAGCTTCTTAGAGAATGTGGCATTGAGTTAGATGTGGAAATATGGTTAGGTATATGATAGACAAAGATGGGGAGGGAAACTATAGGAACCATCAATAAAGGCACAAAGTGGGGAGGAAGAAGTATAGGATATTTTCATGGAACAGAGGGTAGCTCAGTTTGTCTGAAACAAAAAGTACATGGATCCCAAGAATAATAGGTCTGGAGCTAGAATGGATCATAGATATTATCAGTAAGATCAGCTCCTTCATTTAGCAGGTAAGGAAGCTGAGTGACTTAAGTGACTTATCTAAGGTCACACAGGTAGTATCTGAGGTAATTCAGTCAGGTCTTATTGACTCCAAAAGAAGTAAGAAAGGAAATGGAGAAGAGAATAAAGTGGGAGGGGGAAAGAGAAAGAAAAGAAGGAAGGGAAGAAGGGAAAAAGGGAAGGAGAGAAAGAGAAAGGAAAAGAGCGGAGAGGCAAAAGGGAGGGAGGAAAGAAAAGTCTCTATTCTTAAGGAATTTTCATACTTCTGAGGGATGAAGACATAACTGAAGGGGGATAAAAAGCTTGGAGGAAAAAAGACGTTTCACGTAGAACATGTATCCTGGACTTAGAGGTGAATAAATGAAAAGGACTATTTTTTTTCTCTCTCAACCATTCATTCTTCTAATTCTAAAAACTCTATTCTCAGACTTCTAGTCAGATTCTAACTCCCTTTCCCAAACTTTAAAAAAAAGGTCATTTGGTACTTGTGTCTTCTGATTCTCAACACAATTTGCCAGTGTACAATTCCCTCTCTTGCAACTAGATGTTGGAAAGGAAAAATCACTCATACTTAGTTATTTTCTGCTGGACACTTTCAAATATCATATAGCACTGCCTCTAGGTATAAAAAAATGCTAGCATCCATAATATCTGATTTCCCAGGTCAGAATAGAAATGCAAGAGTTCCTTTCACCCAAAGAATTGTGCCAGGAACAGAAAACAATGAATTCAGTTTTTAAAATGATTCCCAAAATACTAGCTATCCTGATCTTCTCTGAAAGATGAGCCTAAAGTTTATCCTAATCCATTTAATGATAATATTGCTAAGATTTTAGCAAAGAACTGGAAAGAAATTAGACATAAATCATGATACATCAGTATAATGGAATATAACTATGCTATAACATGATAAATGTGAAAAATTAAGAGGCATATGGAAAGACTTATATGAACAGATGCAGACCAAAATCAGCAAAACCAGGTAACTGTATACAATAAACTCAAGCTAAATAGAAAGAGCAATAACAAAATTTAAACTTGATACTGTGTGACTCTGATGACCAAGTTTGGCCCTGGGAAAAATGAGAAAAACACCTCCTTCCCTACTTTGTAGGATTGGAATACTATAGGCATGACAGATCACATATGGACAGACTTGCTGCTTTTTTTATCTCCTCCTTAGCCCCAACCCCATATATATATATATACATATATATATATACATATATATATACATATATATATATACATATATATATATGTTCTTTATTAGAATGGGTAATTTGGTGGGTAGGGGCATAAGGAGAGAGATTTTCAAAAGTCAAAGTGTTTTGGGTTTTTTTTAATTAAGGAGAGTACCTATTGATTTGATTTAAGAAACATATTTCCCTCACTAAAAGGAGGGAAACATTCCCTTTTCAGGGGGAAAAACTTAATTTGTTATCTTTTCAAAAACTAGTATATTTTAGGGGTTTTTTCTTTCTATTTTTTTTTGAACAGCAGAAGGGAATGGGCCCTAGACCATAAGGGAGTTTGAACAAAGAACTTATGTATTCTATGAAAGGCATTTACTGTGTAAAGATTTGCCCCGGTCCAAAGCAGAACAGCTTAATAATCACTTTTTGGAGATTTGATTAATGAAACAGATTCTCATTGCCTTTGAAAAGACAATTTATTCCTCCAAAGGCAAGGCTAAGCTCAAATATGCACCAAAGCCCATTTTTATCTTATACATTGAAATATATTTTCCTCATCCTTCACAAGAATTTGTAGAAGTCTGGTCTACTTCCTTCAGAAATCATCAGGGTATAATAAATGGAAACCATACACTATGTCATTGTGTTTCTAATTCCATTAACAACTTTATATGTACAGAATCTGTGGTCCATGATGTGTTCTTTAGCTTTTTATTTTTTTTTTTAGTTTCCACATTATTATTAAATATGTAGCCTTACAACGTGTAAAATTATAGTTCTCAGAGGGGAGACGAACGCAGCTAAAAAAGCTGCAATCAGCAAAATTCCTGAAAAAGCAGGGGAAAAAAAATGAAGGAGGCAAAGGTTTATTTTAATAGCTTTTGCATATTGGAATTTGCTGCATCTTCTGAACAAACATTTATGGAAATTTAATCAAGATTTTTTCAGACTTCCTGCTTCCTTTGTAACCTTTTCTCCCAAGTCTCCATATAATGTGTTTAGGTTGTATTCATTTTTCCACTTCAGTTCTTATTAACAAACCATCCAGAGGTATTTAAAGTAAAACTGTAGGCATTTTTGTTTAACCTAAATACATGGAGCTTCGTTGCATGAGGCATATTTCATGGAAAGGAAATGCTAGTAAAGTATAGATTTTTTTTAATTATGGGGATATTTTAAAATAAAATATAGAAAGTTGAGATAGATATTGATGGCTCTATTCAAAATACTTTAATAGTGATTCAAAAGTAAAAGAGCATTTCTTCTTTAAAAGGCTACTGCTTTAAAAAAAAAATAAGGAATACAAACATAAAAAGCAGAAATTTACCCTGACTCTACCCTTCTAAAAAATAAAAATAAAAAAATCTTCAGAGAAAGGCCAAGGAATTTTTTTCCTTGAATAGACATTGAGGGAAGTCAGGGGTGGGGAGAGGGCAGATGGAGACATTTTAAAATCACTGCAACCATACACTTCTATTTTAGGAAGTTACATATCTTTAACTCCCAGGAGGCTGTTTGTCATGTCACAGGACCTTTTGCCTCTACCTATTAACATAAGGTGAGTCAGTTAAAAATCAGGAATCATTTACTAAGCTCCTACTATGTTCCAGGCACTGTGCCAATTATTTGGTAGAACAAAGAAAGGCAAAATGTCACTGCTTGCTTCCCCAGGACCTCATTGCCTAATGAGAGAGAACAGAGTTAAAACTAAAAAGAAAAGGAAGAAAGGAAGAAGAGAAAAGAGACAAAAAGTCAAAATTAGGAAAAAAGGGAAGAAAGAGAATGGGAAGAATAAATAAACATAATTTAAGGACCTCAAGAAGCTACAAGGCAATTCTTTGTTCAGAAATTAAGGGTAGCACAGTAGATAGAGTGATGAAACTGGAGTCCAGAAGACTTGCTGTGTGGCTCTGGGCAAGTTACTTAATCCTGGTTTCCTCAGTTTCCTCATTTGTAAAAATAAGCTGAAAAAGAAAATAGTAAACCACTTCAGTATCTTTGTCAAGAAAAATCCAAATAGGGTCACAAAGAATAAGAGACAACTGATACTAAAATGACTAAACAACAACAGAAAGAGAATTGGTTACCATTCATTTATGGGTATGAACTGTATTAGTTTACTCTCCCTCAACAATCCTCATTATTGCTTCTCTAACATGTGCATGCACACACATACACACACACACACAAATAATAATAATTTAAAAGCTCATAATTTGCTTTATGCTTTTTCTCCTTGGGGAGTTCTTTAAAAATCCTTCCTTTATAAAGGTCTCAGCAGCTAAGAGATCATAAACCCTGTACCTAAATTCATTTTCATAAATGGCTGTTTTGCCCAATCTTCTTTACAAATGAGGTGCTCTCCTTCCTTTGTAGCTGTGATCTCTGTTCCTCCCTAAATTGCCATTTGTGCACTGATGTCCATCCAGTTGGGTACAGCCCAACAACATGTATTTAAAAAAACCAGAATAAAATATTACTTCTGTATTTCAGTGGCTCATTAAAATAGACACTCCATCATTTGGTGTTGATCCTAACCTAACCATACCTTTATTTTAAAGTTATATGCAAAAAATGGAGAGAGGTCAGAGAATGCAACTGCCTCTCAGTCTCCTTGTATCATCATCCTCTCACATGAAGGAATCTGTTCTGCTGGTCAGAATTAGATCCTCAGCAGCCAATAGCAGGTTGCTTCTGTAACAACTGTCATTTTACTTTTTTCTAGTAAATTTATTTATTTTTAATACACATTGCTTTATGAATCATGTTGGGAGAGAAAAATCAGTGCAAAAGGGAAAAACCATGGGAGAGATAAGAAAACAAAAAAAAAAGTGAACATACCACGTGTTGGTTTACATTCAGTCTCCTTAGGTTTTTTCTGGATGCAAATGGCTATTAGGATTGCTTTAGATCATTGAACTACTAAGAAGAACCAAGTCTTTCCCACATTCTTGCTGTTAACTGTGTATAATGTATTCCTGGTTCTGCTTGTTTTGCTCAGCATCAATTAGTGTAAATCTTTCTAGGTCTTTCTAAAATCAGCTTGTTCATCATTTTTACAAAATAATAATATTCCATTCACATATCAGCTTGTTCAACCATTCCCCAATTGATGAGCATCTGCTCATTTTCCAATTCTTTGCTACTACAAAAAAAGCAGCTCACCAACATTTTTGCGCATGAGAGCCCTTTTCCCTTCTTTATTATTTCCTTGGGACACACACCCAGTAAATGCTGGGTCAAAAGGTGTGCACAGTTTTATAACCTTTGGGCATAGTTCCAGATTGCTCTCTAGAATGATTGGATCATTTCACAACTCTGCCAACAATGCATTAGCGTCCCAGTTTTCCCACATCCCCTCCAACATTTATCATTACTTTTTCCTGTCATCTTAACCAATCTGAGGTGATACTTCAAGATATTTTAATTTATATTTCTCTGATCAATTGTGATTTAGATCATTTTTTCATATAACTATAGATGGCTTTAATTCTGCCATCTGAAAATTATTCATACATTTTGACCATTTAATAATTGGGGAATGACTTGTATTCTTATAAATTTGACATAGTTCTTTATTTTTAGAATTGAGACCTTTTATTTTTAAAAATGAGACCTCTATCAGAAACACTAGCTGTAAAGATATTTTCTCAGCTTGTACTTCCCTTTTTATCTTGTTACAGTTGGTTTTGTTTATGCAAAAACTTTTTAATTTAATGTAATCAAAGTTGTTCATTTTGCCTTTCATAATGTTCTGTAATTCTTCTTTGGTCATAATTACCTCCCTTCTCCAAAGATCCAAAGAGGTAACTTATCCCTTGTTCTCCTAATTTGTTTATGGCATCATCTGTTATGCCCAAATCATATATCCCAACAATGTATTGAAAGATCTCATTGGGTTTTCCCAATTTTACCAGTTCTCACTGGTCTGGACCGATGTAAAATGGCTATTTCCTGTGTCTTGCACCTATTTCTCCTCTAGCACTTAGAACAGTGCCTGCCACATGGTAGACACCTAATCAATATTTACTGTTAGATTGACTCATCTTAGTCACAGTCAAGTATGTTTCTATTTTCTGCATGCTTTTTTTTTAATTTGTTTTTCAATTTTAAAAAAAGTTTATTTTCTTTCCTTCCCATCTCTCTTCCCCAATTTGAAAAAAAGAAAAAGAAAAACAAGATACTTGTAAGAATTATGGCAAAGTAAAGCAAAAGCATATTCTTGTTTAAAAAAACAAAACAAAACAAAAAACTAATTGTTGTTCCACTGGAGTATATTGTTATGCAACTTTCAATAGTCCATAACCTAAGCAAGGACACTGATACCAAATATATCATAGTAGGTAGTAAGATGGCACATTGAATAAAGTATTGGATTTGGAATCAGGAAGACCCATAATCAGAAGATTTCAGTTCATCCCTCTCACCCCTCTCCCTCCCCCCAACTATCTAATAACATTTGGTAAGTTATTTAACTTCTTTAGGCCTCCATTACCTAATCTGCAAAATAAGGTAAATGAATTAGATAGTCTCTGAGGTCCCTTCTAGCTCTTCTGCTCCATCATTTCAGTCATGTCCAACTCTATAAGTCCTCATTTGGGGTTTTCTTGGCAAAGATACTGGAGTGGTTTGCCTTTTCCCTCTCCCGCTGATTTTACACATGGGAAAACTGAGGCAAACAGGGTTAAGTGACTTGCCCAGGCTCACATGACTAGTAAGTATCTGAAGCTAAATTTGGACTTGGGAAAATATGTCTTCCTGACTCTAGGGTTCTATCCACTATGCCATTTAATTGCCCTCTAGTTCTACATCTATGATCTGATTTCAAATCCTGCCCCAGGTCCTTACTAGCTGTATGACTAGAATCAAATCAGATATTTGTAATAAGAGTTAACATGGTGGCTGACACATAGAAGATACCCAATAATTGCTTGTTCTCTCTCTTCACTTGTACACTCCCACAAAGAGACACAAGTCAGTCTCTTTCAGTCTCAATTTTCTCATCTGTAAAATGAAAATAATTTTATTACCCTCTTCACAGGGAAATTATATACAAAAATCTTTACCAATTTTAAAGCATCATATGAATGTTTGTTCTCATTATCACATAGCAATGTTTAACTGTAATATGGAATTCACATGTTGAGTCACAGTTCTGTGATCCAGATCAGATACTTCTGTTCATAGACTAGACTGACCCATTTGGATACAACAAATTTTAGAAATTTCAAATCATAGAACACTGAGTTGGAAAATAATAGAATTAAATGATCCTAAATATTGGACTAGAAGGAAGGTCAGACACTATCAAGTCCAAACATCTCCTTCCAAAGATGAAAAAACTGAAGCTCGAGGAGTTTGTGATCTGACCAAGAACACTAGGCTTCAATGTCTCACCTGAGGCAAGAATTCTATCTATAGTATTCTTAACAAGTAATTATTCAGCCTCTGTTCAAAGACCTCCAGGGTCAGTGATTCTACTATCTCCCAAAGCAGTCTGATTCATTCTGGGATGGCACTAGTTATACAACAAATTCTTCATATTGATCCTCTTTATATTGAGCTTCTATTCATTGATCCTATTCTGCCTTTTGGGAATAAATCAAATTTAATCTATCTTTTTCATTAAAAAAAATCCTTCAAACATTTCAAGACAGAGAATATACCATTTTTCCAGGGGCACACTAGAAAATATTAACAATTGATTCTCAAATACACACACACACATACATACACAATATTTTTTAATTTAATACATACTACTAGCTTTCTCCATCCTTTTTATTCAGTCTAAACAAAATAATAAACCAGCAACTTTTGTATAGTGTTTACCAATTGCTGGGATATAAACGCTCACACTGAAATTTTAAATATCAGCTGGTTCCAACATATCTTTGCCTATCCTCCACCTAAGTTTTATCTTCTCAAGGTTAAGCATTCCCATAAATGTCCTTTAAATGACATTTCATTGGAATGATTTTAAATTACCTCACCAATCTGGTCACTTCCCTTTTAGAGACTCTCCAGTCTATCAAAATTCCGTACAAAATGTTGCATACAATTAAACATAATATTCTTGATATCTGTAGTCAGATTTGAAAATTTAGTTTAGGTACTAAAAGAGCAATTACCCAATAGATAAGTGGACAAAAGGCATGAACTAAATTTTCTAAAAAAGAACCATTTGTCAATAGCTATATGAAAGATTGTTCCGAATAACTAATGATAGGAGAAACTAAAACAATTCTGAGGATTCACTTGTTCCTACCCATCAGATAAGCAAAAATGACCAGAATAATGAATTTTGGAGGAGCCTGGGATGATATGCAGACTAACTTACTGCTTATGGGACTATGATGTGGTTCAATCATTCTGGACAAAAAAAAAAAATTTAACTTGGAACTATACTCAAAAAGTCACTCTTCTGTATGACTCTGATCCACTACCAGCAGATACATCTCAAAGAAATTCAAGACAGAGGGAAAAGACCCATAGGGTTATAGGTAATGAGTTCCATATTGGACATGTTGAATTTAAGATGCTTAGGGAACATTCAGTTTAAGATATTCCAAAAGGTGTTCTAGGTGTATGACCACAGATCAATAAAGAGATTAAGACTGAATACATAAATCTAAGAATCCTCTACATAGAGATAATATTTTAACTCATGGTAGTTGAAGATATTCTTGAGAGAAACAGTATGAAAGAAAACAAGAGAATATAGGAGGGGGAGGGGGAGGACTAAATTAAGGGAGAGAGGAGAGAAAGTGAAAGAGGAAGAAAGAAAAGGGAAGGAAAGGGAAAGGCTTATTAAGTATAGATAAGTACCAGACTATATGCTAAGTGCTTTACAAATATTACCTCATTTGATCCGACAACAACCCTAAATGATAGATAATATTATTATTCTCATTTTACAGCCAGAAAAATGAGTCAGAGGTCACACGACTTGGCCAGGGTCACACAACTATCACATGTCTGAAGTCCAGTTTGGCCTCAGGTGTTTCCTGACCCCAGCCTCAGGGTTCTATTCCTCATGCCACCTAGCTACCTGGGGGGACATCTATGGTTAGTAACCAAAAATTTATGAAGATCCATCAGAGAGGCTGAGGAGGAGTGGTCAGAAAGGTTAAGGGAGGACCAGCAGAGTCACAAAAAGGAGAGAGCATTCTAGAGAAGAGTGTGGTTAGTAGTTTTGAAGGCTATAGAGCGGTCAAAAGAAGAAGTACTGAGAAGAGGCCATTATTTTGGTCAACTCAAGAATAAATTATTAATTATTAAGCATTATGTCCCAAGTATGGTGCCAAACAATGGTACATACAAGAATAAAAATGAAAATAGTAATGGATTTCAAGGGGCTTAGATTCAGATTTATATTTATATTCTAACAGTGATTCACTTCTAAATAAATCACATAAATATATGTAGATGTGTGTGTGTACACAAAATATGTTCAAAATAAATTTAATGTAGTTTGGGGAAAGAGAGCCGGTTTCAAATTCAACCTTACTAGTCACATGACTCTGGGACAACCACTTTGTTTCCATGTGCCTTTAATAACTCCCTAACTCTTTTCAGAGAGATGGGAACTGAAGGAATTATAGTTCTTTCCCATATTTGATCTTTTTATTCATTTTTGTCGTATTCCTCAGCACCTATTTCAAACCCTTTCCTATATAATGTGTTTTATAAATGTTTATTAAGTTAAAATAACGACTCTAGAATCAAGGGCCAAATCCAATTCATCCAGCTCCTCTGGAAGAGTTACTGCCCATAGCCCTATTAGATCCTTACACTGTTTGCTGCAAAATATGCAAAATGAATGCTCACCAAGCCTTCTCCCAGTGGAGTATTTTGTTCCCTGTATACAATGTTGCCCAGGAGCCATACTGGAGGCTCCAGGACAGCCATCCATGTACCCATACAATCCTGAAGAATAAGCTAGAATCCCTGCCTAGCTCATTATTCAGCAGATGTGGTACTTTTCCCCTTTTAATGTTAAAATCAGATTTGAAATTGTCCAAAGTAAGCAATCTGCTGTCATTAAATATTTCCCTCATGCCATGAAAAGAATTCACACACTCTACTTACATTGCAAGGAATTCAAAAGCATTTTTCATTTGACTAAAATACTAGCAATTTTTTTTAGGAAAGCACATTGCTGTTCTTGACGGCTATTCAGCACCTTTGGGTCCCATGTGGCTTTTCTCCAGTCGCTCAGGGGATTGAACTGCTCTGAGACCTTTTGGGCCCTATTATAGTACAAAGCCAAGCATTGTATTATGAGTGAAAAATTAATCATGGCAATTAGGCCAAGGAGGGAAGTGTCAGATTCATAGTTCCTGCAGCAGAATTAAGTTACCACCCGTGGGTTATACATAATATTGATGTTATATGCTTACTTAGGACCATATTGGGACCTCAATTGCCTGAAGCCTATTCTCTCTGGCAGATATAATATGTAGAGTCCATATTAAAATTGTGCTTGAACAAGATCCCTTTGTAGAATGGAAGCTCCTTGAAAGTAGTGACTCTTGAACCTCCCCTCAAACCAACAACATATGAAGCCTCTAGACTGATTCTGAAGCAAAAAAATCCCCAATATCTGGAGAACAACATGATTCTAGAAGAAGATACTCTGGAAGAACCTCAAAACAGGTCTGTTTTAATTGGGCAGGGGGGTGGTCTATTGAACCCAGACTGCAGCGCAGAGAGATCGGGGCAGGGAGCTGGAGCAGGGAGCTGGAACAGCAGTTGGAACAGGAGTGGGAGCGTTGTGCTTTTCACACACCTGGGAGTCTTCTGCGGGCCTCTTAGAACAATTTGTCCTGATTGTGGGAAGGTGGTTTGGAGGGTCTGCCTTTTGAGGGGGATAGATTGTGAAACACTGAACCCCTGATGAGCATCGGACCTAGCTGCCATTACACAGCACCTTAAAGCAATCAATCAAACAACAGGACTGATAAGCACCAGAAATAATTCAATCAGCAGAGCTGCCCAGTACCTGAAATAATTCAATCAGCAGAACCGCCCCAGGGTGAACTAAAGCAGAACTGCCCAGCCCCTGACATAATTTAATCAGCAGAACTGCCCAGTTCCTGAAATAACTCAATCAGCAGAACTGCCCCAGGGCTAATTAAAGCAGCTGTCCCACCTTTGCCCTAAACAGACTTCACACCTTTTAAAAAAAAAAATGAATAAAAAACCAAAAAGAGCTCTCACCATAGACAACTTTTATGGAGAGAGGGAAGAACAGACCTCAAATCCTGAGGCCCCTAAAGGTAAAGCAACTCCAGAAAAAGCCCCAAAGAGAGACATAAATTGGTCTCCATGTCACAAAGCTTTCTTTGAAGATTGCATAAAAAATCTTAAAAGAGAGTTAGAAAAAACATGGGGAAACGAAATGAAATCACTGCAAAATAAAATAGAAAAAATGGAAAAAGAATGCAATGAACAAAAAAATGTAATTGATCAATTGCAACAGGAACTAAAAACAGTAACGGAAGAAAATAAGACATTAAAAATTAGAATCGAACAATTGGAAATTAATGACTCATCCAGACTTCAAGAATCAGTCGAACAAAAACAAAAAAACGAAAAGATAGAGAAAAACATGAAATATCTCCTAGGAAAAACAACTGACCTGGAAAATAGATCTAGGAGAGACAATCTAAGGATTATAGGGCTTCCTGAAAGCCATGATGAAAAAAAGAACCTGGATACTATCTTCCAGGAAATCATAAAAGAAAACTGCCCTGATATTTTACACCCAGAAGGCAAAATACTCCTTGAAACAATCCACCGATCACCTCCTGAAAGAAACCCAAAAATCAAGTCCCCCAGAAATATCGTGGCTAAATTCCAGAACTATCATACCAAGGAAAAGATATTACAAGAAGCCAGAAAGAAACAATTTAAATATCGGGGAGCCACAATTAGGATCACACAGGACCTAGCAGCTTCTACTTTGAAGGATCGAAGGGCCTGGAATCAGATATTCCGAAGGGCAAAGGAACTTGGATTACAGCCAAGAATAAGTTACCCAGCTAGAATGAGCATTATCTTCCAGGGAAGAAGATGGTCATTCAATGATATAGGAGAATTTCACCTATTTCTACTGAAAAGACCAGAACTGAACAAAAAATTTGATCTACAAACACAGAATACAAGAGAAACATAAAAAGGTAACAAGAAAAAATAACTCTTGAGAACTATATTTATGTTATAGATACTTATAGAATGAGGGTTGATTTTATGAATCTATTATTACATTATGATTATGATATGATTACTGTGATTTTATGATTATTATCATATGATTACTGTGATTTTATGATTATTATTATATGTTTATTGTGATTTTATGATTATTATGATATGATAAACTGAAAAAGAAATTAGAGGTAGAAAAGGGATAACAGTGGAAGAAGAGGAAAAGGAGGTAAAATAAGGGAAATTACATCACATGTAGAGGCAAAGAAAAACTATAATGATTGAGGGGAGAAAAGGGAGGGGAATGAGAATTGGGTTAATCTCCATCTCATCAGATTTGGCTCAGAGGAAATAATAGACATACTTATAAGGAAACTGGAGGGAAAGGGGAGAAAAAAGGGGTGGGTGGGGCTCTAAAGGGGAAGGATTGTTTGAGGGAAGTGGTTTTCAAAAGCAAAATAGTAGGGAGGAGGGAAAGGGGATAAGAAAGAGAAAAGCATAAACTAGGGTAAATAAGATGGCAGGAAATACAGAATTAGTTATTTTAACTGTGAATGTGAATGGAATGAACTCTCCCTTAAAGCAGAAGCAGATAGCAGATTGGATTAAAAACCAGAATCCAACAATATGTTGTATACAAGAAATCTTAACATCTTAACATCTAAAACATAGAGATACATACAGGGTGAAGGTAAAAGGCTGGAGCAGAATCTATTATGCTTCAGGTGAACAAAAAAAAAGCAGGGGTAGCAATCCTGATCTCAGACCAAGTAAAAGCAAAGATAGACTTCATTAAAAGAGACAAAGAAGGAAATTAGATCTTCCTAAAGGGTACCATAGATGATGAAGCAATATCAATACTAAACATATATGCACCAAGTGGTATAGCATGGAAATTCCTAGAGGAAAAGTTCAGAGAGATGCAAGAAGAAATAGACAGCAAAACTATAATAGTGGGGGATTATAAAACTATTATAGTGGGGATCTCAACCTCCCTCTCTCAGAACTTGATAAAATAAATAAGAAAGAAGTTAAGGAGGTAAACAAAATGTTAGAAAAGTTAGGTATGATAGATCTTTGGAGGAAATTAAATGGAGACAGAAAGGAGTTTACTTTTTTCTCAGCAGTCCATGGAACTTATACAAAAATTGACCATGTCTTAGGACACAAAAACCTCAAAATCAAATGCAGGAAGGCAGAAATAATAAATGCATTTTTTTCAGATCATGACAGAATAAAAATCACATGCAATATAAGGCCAGGAGAAAATAGACCAAAAAGCAATTGGAAACTAAATAATTTCATCCTAAAGAATGAATGGGTGAAACAGCAAATTACAGACACAATTACTAATTTCATTCAAGAGAATGACAATAATGAGACAACATACCAAAATTTGTAGGATAAAGCCAAAGCGGTAATAAGGGGAAATTTTATATCTCTAGATGCTTACTTGCATAAAATAGAAAAAGAGAAAATCAATGAATTGGGCTTGCAACT
>JAJPUD010000113.1:474610-551679 GCA_023553655.1 Myrmecobius fasciatus
AGTTATCAAACAGTGCATACCCTTTGACCCAGCAGTGTTTCTACTGGGCCTATATCCCATAGAGATTTTAAAGGAGGGAAAGGGACCCACATGTGCAAAAATGTTTGTGGCAGCCCTTTTTGTAGTGGCAAGAAACTGGAAATTGAAAAGATGCCCATCAATTGGAGAATGGCTGAATAAATTATGGTATATGAATGTTATGGAATATTATTGTTCTGTAAGAAATGACCAACAGGAGGATTTCAGAAAGGATTGGAGAGACTTGCATGAACTGATGCTGAGTGAAATCAGCAGAACCAGGAGAACATTATACACAGCAACAAGACTATACGATGATCAATTTTGATGGACATGGTTCTCTTCAACAATGATGTGATTCAAACCAGTTGTTCTGCGATGAAGATAGTCATATACATCCATAGAGAGGCCTGTGGGAACTGAGAGTGAACCACAACACAGCATTTTACCGCTTTCTGTGAATATTTCCATGCATTTTGTTTTCCTTCTTAGGTTGTTTTTTTTTTTTTTCTTCTCTTTCTAGATCTGATGTTTCTTGTGCAGTAAGATAACTGTATAGATATGTATACATGTATTGTATTTGTCATATAATTTATCCTATCTAGCATGTATTAGATTACCTGTCATCTAGAGGTGGGGGGTGGGGGGAAGGAAAGGAAAAGCTTGGGAAAAAAAAGGTTTTTTTTGCAAAGGTCAAAAAAAAAATAAAAGAAATTGCTCTTCAAAAAAAAAAGAAAGAAAGAAAGAAAGTAGTGACTCTTTCACACCCATTAGAATGCCAGACAAATTAGAAGTTATGTGGTTGGTTGATTTGCATCCCATGATGCTTTCAGTATTTCAATGATCCATAACCTTACTGAAGGATTCCCTCCGCAGATACAGCCTACAACCCCACTACAATAGAAAAGATCATTTTGAGAGTTGCCCCTGACAACCAATTTGATGATGAACCTCTCTGATCTCATCCAGGTTAGCCCTCAAATGGACAGATGTTAAGTCCTTTGCTAAACTGTACTCAAAATCAGTTGCCTTCAAGGCACTTTTAATTCATAGAGGTTAAAATCAGTATACAAAGAGTAAGAGGCAAGGCAAAACATGACAGATTCCATACAAGAAGCAGATTAAAAATATTGTAAATGTTCTGAGGATTAGGGGAAGGAGAAAAAAGAAAAGTTTCACGGGAGACATGCTGCTTGAGACAGATTCTTTTAGGGGAGGATTTTGAGAGGAAATGTTAGCAAAGGATTTTCTAAACAAAGGAAACAGAATAAACAAAGGTATGTAGGTGGGAAAGTGCAGGATGTGTTCAGGAAACAATGAGCAGAGTAGTTTGGCTAGAGCACAGAGAAATGAACAGGGGAGTAATGAAAGTAAGTCTGGAAACATAAATGGGAATATATTGTAGAGATCCTTGAATTTCAAGCTGAAGCATTTGAATTGTATTCAGTAGACAATCCACCTCTTCTTTGAAGACAACCATATGAAAACAATTCTAGGACCTTAGATCAAATGTTTTTGAGCAAAGCAGTATGAAAAATACATAGAGTAGAACAAAGCCCCAGCAACTGAAGATCATATGATTTAGTTGAAGAGAAATGTTAATAATACAAAGTAGTATATGCAAAGATAAAGTAATAAAACTGATTCCATAAACTACATGTGAAAATTGATCTAAGTTTATACTAATTGAATGATATAAACAATGAATGCTATTGGAGTTCAGAGAAAGGAAATTTCACTTCAGGTTGCAATGGTCAAGGTAGTTTTTACTAATGAAGTAAAAATTTAAGGTAAAAATTCTATGTGATATTCCATTTCTTTCTGCCATATGTTTGCATGGGCTATCCTTCAGGCCTACAATTTTCTTCCTCTTCATTTCCCTTTTAGAAATCCCATTTCCCTTCAAGGCTCTGCCCAAACACCATTTCTTTCAAGCATCCTTTTCTGATCCACTTTTTTTGTTTGTGTCTCACTTGCAGCCAAAATATATATATTTTTTAATTTTCCACATCATATTTGTTTTCTGTATATATTTTATCTCCCCAGTAGAAAGCAAGTTCCTCCAAGTCAAAGATTGTCTCCCTTTTGTCCCTGTATTCCCAATTCCTGGAGCATAATTTACTATTAATAAATGTTTATGAATTGTTAGTATCTAAATATAAAAAAGGGAGAGGATATATGAGGTGGAGGGAATAGTGTAAGCAAAATCTAGAGGGACAAATTAGAGAGGCTTGAAATTCATAACATTGTAAAAACTATTTTTAAAGAACTTTTTAACCTCAACAATTAAAAAGGAATTGGAAAAGTGAATGACTAGAGGTCTTTTTAATGATCTAAGTCTAAGGAATAAGGATGAAAGAGGAAGGGGAAAATTCTATAAATGTTTCAAAGGGGAAAATAAAATAATTTGATTACAAATTGGATATAAAAGGTGGAAGAAAAAAGAAGAAATAAACATGACTCCAAGATTTCTATCTTGGTATACTAAAAGAATAGTGGCACCACAGACAGATATAAATATTGATATATTAGAAATATAATGCCAGGGTTGGAAATTTATACTGACAGTAAAAACAAAGATACACAAAGAAAAAAAGAGCCAAAGATTTTCACACAGCAGTATTTATATTTGTAACCTATACTAACAGGGATCCAATTGTCCAGCAATAAGAGAATGATTATAATTGCTGGATATTATTTCATGGAACTATTAAGATGAAGTTAAGACAAGTAAACAAAAAGAAAGCCCTTTACAGAATAATACATAATTTAAAAAGCTGAATCAGAAGAATAGAACACATACTAACTTCTACCATGTAAGAAGAAAAAAAAATTAAGTATGAATGGACAAAGATTCTTGATAAAGACTAAAAGGAAGAGACCAAAAAACATTATGATATTTTAAGTTGAGATTAAATATAATTTCTAAAATATATTTTGTATTGTTTTAAGAAATCACTAATTTTTTTTAAAAATGTGTCCTTATGGATCTCATTATAACATAAAATGTTGAATGCCTTCCTCCTGAGATTAAATCCAATTTATCATCTATATGTATGTGTGTATATATGTATATATATACATACATGTTATATATAGATTATTTGTATGTTCTCTCCCATTACACTTAACTTCTTGAGAACACATAATGGGCTTTGGTTTTTATCTTAGCACTTAAAACAGCACATAGTAGGTGCATAAAAAATGCTACTTGACTGATTCCAGACCAAAGTGGTCCATTACCTGAAAATTGTTAAGGAAAGACTGTGAAGAGCTTTTGTTTCCAGTAATATCCCTTTAAGAAAATAACTAGGGCTGGGTTTTGCAGCACATTTCCCCAAGGACAGTAGATGCTTAAGATTTTGATGTGACTGCAGTAGCCCCTTAAGCAACAGATGGATTTGTGGATCGATAAATAGATGTACTAGGAGGTGGCTTTATAAGGTCAGTCATCCAAATCTCATCCTGGGAGAGTTCACATTGCGTTACATAGGATAAAACTTGGAGCCAGAATTCACATGCCTGATTATTGAAGTAAGTGCAGCTGCATTTATTTCAACCTGCTGAGCCCTATAACATACACACGTGCCAGGGAAACAGCAGCAGTTAAAAATAAGACAATTACAGAGTCAGATGATAGGAAAACAAGAACTGGAAGGTATCTCAAGGTCATCTGGCTTAGTCTCCTCCTAAACTGCTGGAGTAATTCAAATAAACTAAACAACTCATAAAATCCCAGAATCATAGGACATTAAACCTGGAAGGGAACATGGTGATCAACAAACAGATAAGCATCCAAAGAGGGCTATTGAAACAGTTTCCAAATTAACCATTTGTGTATTTTGCTCCCTTGCTATGCCAAATATTTCCCCTATTTAGGTGATTTCATTAAACCAGCATAGACATAACACCTACTGTGTGACAGACTGCACCCAAAAAAAGTCCTATAGACTAGCGAAGACAAGAGATGAGAGAAATGTAAAGCAAATCTCTCATTTAAGAAAACAAATGAAAAACCAGTTAAAGCAGTAGCATTAAAACAAGGCTTCACAGAGAAGGTGAAGCTTGATCTGCATATTGAAGAATGGGAATTGAGAGGCAAGACTAAAAAGTCATTTCAAACAGAGAGGGAAAATACTGTAGCTTGAATAAAAAAATCAGAAAAAAAAAGAGAACTTATGCTGTCTGATATGCACGAGGACTTCAGAAGAAGTAATGCAGACGGAATTATTACCATTTGACAGCTGAACCTGAAACTTAGTGAGGTCACAGTGAGAAAGCAGCAGAGATGAGACTGGAACCCATACCTTTCCAGACATGTGTGTGCTTGAGTCAACTTGTACAAGATGGTTATCAAACATTCAGAGTAGGCCTTTACACCTTGGAAATCAGCAAATGCTAAACATCCGGGGCTTAATTTAGTTTTTGTTGATTGTATAGATGTAAGAAAGTAATGCAGAAGCAGTGTCATAAAAAGAGGGAAAAGGACCCACTTGTGCAAAAATCTGCCCTTTTTGTAGTGGCAAAAAACTGGAAAGTGAGTGGACGCCCATCAATTGGAGAATGGCTGAATAAATTATGGTATATGAATGTTATAGAATATTATTGTTCTATAAGAAACAATCAGCAGGATGATTTCAGGCCTGGAGAGACTTACATGAACTGATGCTGAGTGAAGTGAGTAGAATCAGAAGAACATGGTACATAGATTATTCAACAATCAACTCTGATGGATGTGGCTCTCTTCAACAATAAAATGATTCAAGCCAGTTCAAATGGTCTTGTGATGGAGAGAGCCATCTGCACCCAGAGAGAGAACTGTGGGAACTTAGTGTGAATAATAACATTGTATTTTCATATTTTTTTGTTATCCACTTGCATTTTGTTCTCTTTCTCATTTTTCCCTTTTTGTTCTGATTTTTCTTATGCAGCATAATTGTGGAAATATGTATAGAAGAACTGCACGTTTAGCATATAATGAATTACTTGCCATCTAGGAGAAAAGGGAAGGGAAGGGAAGGAGAAAAAAAAATTTGGAAAACAAGGTTTTGCAAAGGTGAATGCTGAAAACTATGCATGTGTTTTGAAAATAAAAAGCTTCATATAAAAAAAGAAAAGAAAGTGATGGGAAAAAGTAATACAACAGATTTAATTTTAAATTGTTTCATGAGGAGTTTGGGGGGAGGAGAAGGTAGCCAACTGTTGAACATTTACCAGAACACTCCTCTTCTCATTTCCAAATCCAACACTCACTCCACTGCACCATGCTGATTTTAAGACATCTTCTGAACCAATATAACTCTTAATTGCTAAAAAGTGCTTCTCTTCCCTTTCCTCTTTATCTCTCCTTCCCTTTCGGGTTTCTTTGTGGAAGTCAACATTTACTACCAGTAAATAATTGTGTGGACATTCACCTCATACAAATACAGGAATGTCTTTTTAAATAAGATGATTTCTGAGCTCATGTGTGACCAGCACTTTAACCAGAAGTTTAGAAGAGGAAAATATGATACAAGCAACTAGCAAGGCTCAAGCAGCTGATCTCCTGTTACAAGATGGTGACAAAATTCAGTGTGTTGACAGGAAGGCAAGACAGAAGCCTAAATTCTTAAGACTGTGAGCTGAAGAGATTAGAAAAACTTTAAACACAAACACAAACACACACACAATCTAAAAGAACTAGCAAAAACTACACAAACAGCTATCATTCTGCCCATAATGTAGCAGCATTTAACTGTCCTATCAAATCATAGAAATAGCCTTTTCTGAAAATGTTACATTTATGTCATTAGTAACTTAGGAATATTTTTTAAGTGCTTACAGTATCCAAAAATTATTTTCCATGTGCCTGAAACAGTCCCAAATAAAAATTTCATTAGTACAGCTTTGGAGCTTGGTGAACATGCATTTAGTAACTGTAACATATCTGACCTATATTATATATCTCTCTAAACAGATAGTGAAATGTTTTACTGTATACACTTTCATGCCTATAATCTGCTTCTAGCTCCCTAATAGAAAACACACCCCACTTCACAGACCACAATTGCTATTCTCATTGGAACAGGAAAAATGGAAGAGAAAACAACCTCTTTGATTGGCCCAGTGAATTGGATACTTAATGGATGGCACTAAGACAACTTCCTGAATTATCTGTCTGTGTCCTTCTGCCAATATATATCAATTCCCTGCATTTTCAAAGTTTTGTCCAATCCAGTTTTGAAGATCTAAAAAAATATGGCTTCTTCTTGGCTGCCTCCCTTAGTAGGCTATTAGATGATAGAGCTGAATGCAGATGGAATGTATCATTTTCCCTAGCCCCAGGAAAATAGATTTGTTCAAATACCATATTTATGTGGAATGTCAATCATAATCATGAAAATGGACAGCCAGAGAAGGGTCAGATTCTATAGCAATTATATCTTATGTGCTTCTGGCGGAGTCTAGTTGTTGTAGGTTTCAACACTGTAAAATTTTGTGTGTAAAGGGCATAGCAGCTGAAATGAATCTGATTTGTCTGATTTTTTTTTTTGGGGGGGTGGCTTTTACTAAAATAAGTAGAATCTAAATATTCAAGGCAAGACATCAGGATGGGTGTGAAATGGGAAAGGTACAGAAATGGGCCTTTAAAAGTAAAATTACGTTCAATGAAGCCAAAATCAAAAGTTTTTTTTTCTAAGAAACAAAATGGAAAAATATCTAGATAATCTATATGACATGATCAAAATAAATAAAACCAATGAGTTACAGTAGTCAAACTATATATGAGCCCATGTTGTCATTTAAAAGCTAATATGATACTGAGATGGACTATCAGGATGACATACAAGAGCCAGAAAATAATCCTTCTGCTCTAGTTGGCTTAGACTGGGTTGTTATTAAAGCATTGAGTCTTATTTTGGTTTCTTCATTTAAAAACAAATATGAAGAGATGAGAGAAGATCCAGAAAAAAAGAGGAACAAAAATTACTAGAGGTTTGGGAAAATATTCTCATGGTGGGGAGATGAGGAGAGGAAGAAGTTGGAAATTATTAATCCCAGGGGAAAAAATGGTAAACTGAAGGAGCTTCTGGTCCCCCTGCCCCATATCACTAACTTCCTGTGTGACTTTGGCTAAACTGCTCCATCTGTGTGACCCTCAGTTACCTCTCTTAAAAACTGGGCAGGAGTGAGGGAAGGGGAAGATTCTTGATGACTTTTCAGGCTTCTAGTACTAAAATCTATGCTTCTATAGCTGAATATATTAAAAGTTTCAAGTACAAAGAAAGCATTGTCCTTCCTTCTTCCATCTGCAAAGATGGAGAACTAGAAAAGAATTGGAATTTCAAAAAGGAGATTTAGATCAAATGTAGAGAAAATGTTTTCTTACTATAGAAGTGATACAATATTAAAACATTACCCTATTCTAAGAAAATTCAGAAATAATCTTGGGTAGCAACTTTTTTTTCAAACTTAATAGTATTTTATATTTTTCTAAATTACAGCTAAGATAGTTTTCTACATTGATTTCTGTAAAATTTTGAGTTCCAAATTTTCTTGTCCCTTTCCTTCTCTCCCATCTCCCCAAGACAGCAAGCAATCCAACATGAGCTATAGATGTACAATCATGCTAAATATATTTCAATATTAGTCATTCAACTTTTTAAATTAACATACTTAATTGTATGGTTTCTAATACTCTATGTTTTAAAAAGTTATACCATAGTAAAACCTGAAGACAAGAAGTTGAATAAGGCAAGTTCCTGAGGTATCTCTCAGTTTCCAATGGAAAGCATCCCTGTTTAGTTGGGTATGAAATGTTGGGGCATCATCTTACCTAAAATTCATTTGAACTTCCATTAGAGTTGACATGTATGTGGCCCAGAGAAGTCCTTATGAACCTGTTCTCTATCAGTTTGCCACCCTTACTCTAGACCATGGTGGGTCTCATAGAGATGATTTTAAATGTGGTCATCTGAGGAGAAAACACTAAAAAAAAATGGAGCTTTGGAGATAACAAAAAAAAAAAAATACAGGCAACTAAAATCTCTCATATTTCAGTATTTGTGTGTTACAACAAAAATGTGGATTCTCTCATGCTAAATATTACCTATAAGACATTCAACAACTCAATATTTATTAAGCACCTTACAAAGAAGGCCAGCTAAAACAGCAGGCCTGAAATCAAAAAGATTTTAGATCTTTACCAACTGTGTGACCCTAGACAAGTCACTTAACCTGTTTGCCTCAGTTTCCTCAACTGTAAAATGAGCTGGAAAAGGAAAATGCTAAATCACACCATTATTTTTGCCAGGAAAATCCCCATGAGGTCACAAAGAATCAGACACCATTGAAATGACTCAACAATAACAACAAAATGTGCAAGGAACCTGGTCAGGCATTAGAAATATAAAGAAAAGGAGAAATGAAGAGAGCATGCATTCATTAAGTGCCTACTATGTGCTAGGTATAAGCTAAACACTTTGCAAATATTGTCACATTTGATCCTCATACTTGTTTATTATGATAGGCATTTTACAGTTGAAAAAAATATAATAATAATAAGGGAGACAATCCAAGATCACACAGGTCAATGTGTTTAAAGTTAGATTTGAACTTCGGTCTTGATTCCAGATTTGGCCACTGAAAATGAAACAATCCTTTTCTTCAAGGAACTTAGATTTTATCCAAGGCAATTCCAAAAAAACTTTGGATAGAAAATTCCATCTGCATCCAAAAGAGAACTATGGATTTTGAATGAAAATCAACATATGCTAACTATGTTCACTTTTTTTGTTTTTTTTCCTTCTGTCATAGTTTTTCCCTTTTGATTTTTCTCTCCCAATATGATTCATAAAGAAATGTGTATTTTAAAAGTTGATATACATGTAAAAAAATAAAATACATATGTGGCAGAAAAGATAAAAAGGGGGGGAGGAACTTAGATTTTACTAAGAGGCAACATGATATATAGATATATTTAAAGTAACTACAACAATGGAAAGATTTGGGACTTTTTGGGGGGTGGAATGTTAAGGGGAGGTCAATATTAAGACAGTGCTTATTCTTTTTATTCTATGTCCATTACTTCAGTGTAAATTTTCCATTCTATCCCCCCCCCCCCTGCTCATTTTGCCTATGTATTAGGAAAAAATCACTCATAATGGGCAACAAATTTACAATCTTACTTGAAATCTCAAGTTCAACATATAAACATCTATGCAGCATCTCTACATGCAAAACAGATGTAGAATATACTTTACAATCTTTAAGAAAAGGACACTTCTATTCTCAGAGGAGAATAAATATGCCATTAAGGAATACCCAGTGGGAACATTTTTCTAGCTCACTAGCAAGAAGCACCCTGGAATAGAGACAGCTAAAAATGCCTTTGAGGATATAGCAAGAAAAGGAAACCACGACCAGCGTTGCATTACTTAAACTATTTAGTGTGATTACTGGAAATTATCAATTAGCTCGAGAATGATTTTACTCTACGATTCTGGGAAACTGAATTTATTCACATTGGAATACTAAGGTAAGTCAGAAAGGCTCAAGCAACTCTTGGAAACTTACCTGTGATTACAGGAGAGAAATATATTGGGTTTTAGAGTAGCTGTTGCCAAGTCTCAGTCAATGTTGTGGACAAAGAAAATTTACCATGGCTGTGATTTCTCCTAGAAAATAGACATGAGGGAAAGAAAGGGGAAATGACAAACCAGTCAAGAGACTAGTACCTTTTATTATAGTGAATTAAAAGAGTTTCTGCTTTCTATTCTCTTAGTATTACTATAATGTGAAACTAAAGTACAAACTATAACTAGGCCCAGCTGAACATTTCAATAGACAATTTCAAGAACATTTATTACAAATGAATAAAGGAAGACAGACCAAACCCCTGAATCAGCTTCAAGCTTTAAATGTCAAATAATCAAAGACATAATTAGACAATCCCCAAATTAGTCTGTGAGTTCAGTACTTGGCTACACCAAAAGTTGAACTAAGTTAAAGTTCATGGCGTTGTTCAGGATTCTTAAGTGAGTTTTTTAGAGGGTAGGGGAAGGCAGAAACAAGTTAAAGAGAGGTGTCCTCTGGATTAAATACTTAACCCAAGCACTCTCTCGCTCTATTAACATGAGGCAGGAGTTCATATGCTGACAAACTTGTTAATATTTAAGTTTGACTCAATAAATGGAGAATTCCCTATATGTTAGTGGGATCAAATGGATAACAATTGAAAAAGCATGTACTGACAGTAAAAACTCACTTAGAATAAGCTCAGGAAGAATTACCGAAGAAGGTTAGAGCTACATATTAAAATGAAAGATCTCCCTTTTTTAAACTTTAATAAGTTATTTATTTCTCACTTTCTGCTTGGACCTAAAGGCTACACACATTGATATCAAACAAAAGGTGTTATTTTTTTGTCCTGTATTCTAGATAACTTTGAGAAATCAGTCTATTCTCCTTCCCTCTTCCCTGTCACTGATTTTCCCCTATTCCCATTCTACTATACTTCCAAATCTGAAAGAGGAAAGGGAAAGAGGGAGAGAAAGGAAGGTTTTAGAGCAGTTGGAAGGAAGAAAGGAGGAATGAGAAGAGAATGAGAAGAAAGAAGAAAAAAGGGAAGGAGAATAGAGTCAAGAAGAGGGAGGGAGAAGAGGAGGGAAGAAAAAGAAATAGAGGAGAAAGAGGGAAGAAGGAGAGAGAGAAGAGAAAGTATAGAAAGAGAGAAGGAAAAATTAAGGGGGAGAGATAGGGAAAGACAGAGGGAAGAGAGTAAGTTATACAGGATAAGACTGGAAAGAGTGAAAGGAAGAAGGGAAGGAGAAAAAAGAGAGGTAGAAAGGAAAAAAGAGAAAAAGGAGAAGGGAGGAAGGAAAAATTTTAAATTTAGCTTTCTGATTTATTATAGTCTAATTAATGTCAGACACTTCCAAGAATTCCCGATTTACAGAATTTCCAGTGCTCTGAGGAGCAGGAATCACATGGTCCCTTCCCTGACTTATTCTCAATTGGCCCAGATTTCAGACACAACACACAGTACCTATGCTCATAAAATAATCCATTTATACTTTCTTTCCATTTTCAAAAATTCCTCCATTTCTCACTTCTATAAAGGCTCATATGATATAACAGCCTAAAAGTAAAGGCCTAAACTAGAGGCCTGCCCAAATCTCCCTCCCCTTCAGGTAACATATGGCCAATATGAATGGGATTGAACCTCTCCAGCTGACCCAGAACAGTGACAGTCATAATTCAAACCCAGGATATTCCTCCCATCCATCCAACCTGAATCCAGTGAAAGTCATATTCTCATATACTCCCCCAGGTGCTAGTAGTACCTTCCCTCAAAATTACCTTCAATAATCTGCTATGTATTTTTTTGTGTTTTGGATATACCTCTCAATGTGCCTATTGCCTTCCTTCCTCTCTGCCTCATCCTTATGATGTAGATCCTTAAGGGCAAAGACTATTTGGATCTTGTCTCATTTGCCTATACATAGCACCTTCCCTGTCACATGGTAGGGACCTAATAAATCTGTGCTGATTCATCATATGGCCTCCACAACTACATTATTACAAATACCCTGAGGTCTAAAAAAATGGCAACCCATATCTTTCATTTCTCTGAATAGCCTCTGAAACAGATTTGTTTCACTCAGAAAGAAAGAACATTTTCTCTCTTCCAGTCACTCACCTTTACTGAACATTAAGCCAATATAAAAGGATTAAAAGTAATTGGAAAAAAAAATAATAAGCCTTAAAAAATTTCCAAAGTTCTTCAATGGGCTGAGCTAATCCCACATTCCCAGCTATTAAGGAATGCAAGTCAGGATATCCAAAGGGAGGAAATGCAAATTCCAACCAGCCTAGAAAGGGAGTCACCTCCATTCCTGAATCTTAATGCCTCAGTAGGAAACTAAACCCAGCTTGTCTACAATTAAAAGCGGATCTTATGTTAATCTTTCCATTTGTTGAAATTCTGATTCTAGAGATTTTCTCTTCTTTTGATCGGTCTTGTTCCTTCTGAACCACAGCTGAAGCAAGTGATCTTAACCCCATCTCAGTCTGTTTGCATTAGAAACTACATGTGACAATTGGAATTTAATTCCTGGAAGGCCTGTGGGCTTGTAATGTCTGACTAAAAATTGGTCAATAATATAGAGCAGTCTAATTACAAAATGCATCAAGTTTTGTTTTCTTTTACCTTATATCCAGTCAATCTGAGACCAGTTGAAGACTTAAAAGGCCATTGCATCCAGAGCCATGTCCTGTCATCCTGATCTATATCTGGCCACTGGACCCAGATGGCTCTAGAGGGGAGAATAAGGCAGGTGACTTTGCATAGCCCTCCCTCACTTCAATCCAATGCACTTGCTTGTCATGGCATCTCCTCCCAGATGTCATGGTCCTCTTAGAGAATGAAAGAGAAACAACAATATCCATGAAAAACTTAAAGGGCATCAAAATCCTAGGGCAAAAATAAAATTTTTTTTTTATTTTATTTGCATAACTTATGTGTGGGTAATTCTTCAACAATAACCCTTACATAGCTTTCCGTTACAAATTTTTCCCCCCAACTTCCCCACCCCTCCCCTAGATGGCAGGATATCCACTACATGTTAATTATGTTAAAATATTGGCAAATCGAATATATGTATACATATTTCCAAACTTATCATTGTTGTGCAAGAAAAATCTTATCTACACGAACGATATATCAGATAAAGGAAACACAATATAAGCAAACATCAATCAAGGAGTATGAGAATGTTATGTTGTGGTCCACATTTCGCATCCCTCTCTCTGGGTGTATATGGCTTTCTTCAGTGAACAATTGGAGGTGGTTTGAAACATATCATTGTTGAAGAGAGCCATGTCCATCAGAATTAATCGTCATATAGTACTGTTGTTGCCGTGTATAATGATCTCCTGGTTCTGCTCATTTCACTCAGCATCAATTCATGTAAGTCTCTCCAGGCCTCTCTGAGATCATCTTGCTGGTCATTTCTTACAGAACAATAATATTCCATAATATTCATATACCATAAGTTATTCAGCCATTCTCCAATTGAAGGGCATCTATTCAATTTCCAGTTTCTAGCCACTACAAAAAGGGCTGCCACAAACATTCTTGCACATGTGGTAAAAATTATTTTTTTAAGGAAAAAATAAAAATTAATTCTCACACACCTTCCTCACAGCCCAACTAATTAAAAGAGTAAAGAAGCTTTTTTAGCCAGTGTCCATCAGGGCCACCTCCCAAAATGAGGATACAATACTTCATTATCTTACAACAAAGAACAAAATAAGAAGACCACCTTTCTAAAGCTATTCCTGGTACCTGTTGTAAATGTTAATTAACTTGTCCAAACACAAGATTTTCAAATTCTTTAGGAATGCTTTCAATGTCTTTCTGAATACTTTCAATGTTTCAGGGTCCTATAGGGACCCCTGACCATTATTATGGAAATTCTAAGCTGAAGGAAAGAATCCTCTAATCCAGCATCCTCATTTTACAGTAAACTGAGTTCCTTGGCCCAGTCATCCCACCTGCTGAACCTAGTTAGGTTTTCTGATTGATTTCATGAGTTTCCCACTGGTCCCCAGGCAGGCTATGGAGGTACTATCTTCTCCTCAGCAATTAACTTTTGAAAGCTGTTTTTCTTCCCCTTCAAAAACGATAGAGGAGAGAAGATGGCAACCTAAAGGATACCACACCTTCTCCAAAGGTCTCAGGACCTAAGGGTCTGTACTGGCTAACTAGTAGAAAATCAAAAATCATATGTTGTTCCTTATCATGGTTTCACCAAAAAAAAAAAAAGAGAGAGAGAGAGAGAGAGAGAGAGAGAGAGAGAGAGAGAGAGAGAATTAAATTGGGGATATATGTAGTACCATAATAAGGCATTGGTCTTCATAGACAAATAAAAGTATAATAGCAAAAAATGAAAACAAAACATTATACTCTAAATTGGGCAATAAAATCCAGTGATGCTGTTACTTTAGGTCTATCCCTAAAGAGATGGCACAAAGGAAAAGCTTCTTTATGTGTAAAAATATTTAGTACATAATAGTATACAGTAAATAGTATCTCTTTTTGTAGTGGCAAAAAACTGGAAGTTAAAGGGATAGCATTTCAACTGGAGAATGGCTGAACAA
Organism: Myrmecobius fasciatus; assembly: GCA_023553655.1. NCBI lineage: Eukaryota > Metazoa > Chordata > Mammalia > Dasyuromorphia > Myrmecobiidae > Myrmecobius > Myrmecobius fasciatus. The sequence goes on from JAJPUD010000113.1 coordinate 488,771, forward strand.
ATTATGGTATGTGAATGTAACAGAATATCATTGTGCTTCAAGAAATGATGAAAGGTACAGTTTCAGAGAAACCTGGAAAGACCTGCATGAATTGAACAGAATCAGCACAACAATGACAACATTGAACAGCCAAATTAGATTAAAAACAACAACAACAACAACACTTTAATTTATCAATGGATTCATTGATTGGCTAAATGTTTTAAAGTCTCCCTTTGGTGATTATCCAGACTATCACAATAACCCTGACAAGTAGGTGTTATTCTCCCCCATTTTGCAGATGAAAAAACTGAGGTTGACAGAGGCTACATGATTTATCCAAAGTTATATAACTTATGGGGCAGCTGGGTGGGTCAACGGATAGCATGTCAAACCTGAAGTCAAGATGGCTCATCTTCCTGAGTTCAAATATAACCTCAGACATTTACTGACTGTGATTTGGGTGAGTCATTTAACCCTGTTTGCCTCAGTTTCCTCATCTGTAAAATGGGTTGGAGAAGGAAATGATCAAATTCTCAACTGTCTTTGCCAGGAAAACCCCAAATGGGGTCAGAGAGTCAAATGTCACAAAACAAAAACAATAAACCAGATGACACTGGATGAGAAGTCATGAGTGAATTGAGTCTGCACCCACCAAGGAGATATCCACATGCTAGTCCAAGTGAAAATGATGATACACTTGAAAAATAGTTTTTCCAACTTTGATGTGCTAAATCAGACAACAACCCATATGATGGATATATGCCTTTAATAGAAGAGGATACAGCGGCCAAGAAACTTAAGAACACCAGTAACAAAGCTAGGATTCAAATGTGTCTCCTGAGTGCAAATCTACTGCTCTTATCCTAAATATAGTAAGAATAAGAAGATCATTAATGAGTAACTGAATCAATCAACAAATGTTTATGGAACACTTGGAACTTAACCTCTAAAGTTTTCCATTATGTCATCAGAAAAAGAGGATTTTCTTAGTAATAATGGTATTACTTCACACTGAAATCACAGACAAATCAAAGGAGGATATAATGGAAAGAGAGCTGACTTTGAAGTCAGGATACACCTGAGCTCAAATCCAAGCTCTGATACTAGTTGTAGTGACCACGGACAAATGATTTCTCTGAACCGGTTTCTTCTTCTGTAAAATAGGGGTAATAACTTTAGAGCTTCCTCACAAACTGATTAAGATTATATAAAATGTGTGGAAATTTCAATTGTGATCATTATGCTACCTTTTCCCCTAAAATCTGCTGATTAAAAAATGCCAACAGCCATATAGATAAAGCTAGTAAACACTTGCTAGACGGTCCAAGAAACATGAAAAAGTATAAAATATACCTCTCCTATCCTGAAGGAGTTTGCAATCTAGCTGCACAGATAAAAGGAACATTTGCAAAGTAAAGTAACACTAGAAAGCAAAAAGTTCCAAATGAGCAGATATGAATATTAAATGTAAAGCAATCAGAGGTGAAAAATCACTGAGCTATAGTCAGCAGGGAAAATTTCCAGGAGAATTTAAAATGGAGCTTGAAGAAAGGATTAGATTTCAGTAGATGGGCAGGGCATCACAAGCCAAGGAAATGGCATGAGAAAGCATAGAGCAAAGAATGTAATGGGCTTAATAAATGCTTGTGGAATGAATAAATGAGTGAATCAGTGAATTGAGTGGATAAGTTAAAGGAGCAGGGATTAACACCTATTCTGAGCCTTGAAAGAAGTTAAAAACTCCAAAAGGAGAAGTTAATAATCAAATTGCCAATCCAAGTATTTTCCTGAGACAAGGCCATTTTAGTGAGTATTTGAAGAGAAAAGCCATGGATTAGTTGAAAGGTTATTCCTCAATATAATTTAATTAATCATTCATTAAATATCCATGGTATACATGCCATTATTAGAAGCTTTCCTTAAAAATCCATCATTGTACGTTGAGCTTCACAGAACATCCTAAGAATTGCTAGAAAGATATCAATACTCATTGGCTTTTATTTATCCATATTGCAGGCTTCTTTACCATTCTTTAAAATATTTTTCAAATTTAGAAAAATGGCTTTTCTGTAAGAATAGCTAGCAGCTAATATCCATACTATATTTCAATGTTTGCAGAGTGCTTTCCACATATTGACCCATTTATTTGAGTGACTTTTCTAAATTCAGTCGAACAGAAACTACTTGAGGGCAGACACATTTTACTTTTTTCCAGCACAATGCCTTGCTCCAAGTAGGTCCTTAATAAATGCTTGTTACATTGAGATTGTTTAACTGTTTAAGGCAACCCTTTACTGGTCAAAATGGACCTTAGAATCTCAATTTCTTTCTTCCTCCTTAGCACACGTTTTTACATACAAATGTGCACCCAAGCCACCATCACTGTATAATCTAAGCTGACAGCTTGTGGAATAAATAATTTGAAAGAGCATTTGTAAAAACTCACCTTTGGGTTTTTTTCTCTGCCTTCCACCTTTCTAGTGCTCCATATTTTTATGTATTTCTTTTTCTGAGAAACAAAAAGGCTGGGGGAGAAGGGTGAGGGGAGTGGTTGGTAACCAACTTCTCAGGGCTACAAATGTCAGCCTGTGATTGATTCACGTTGCTTTCCTGATTTAGCCATTCAGTTCATCGGTTAATACAGTAAAACACATGTTGAAGATTACAAATTGTTTAACAAGTTTTGACAAACAAGTCCCCTGGTGGTCTTGAAATTTCTGTGCAGCAGATGGAAGAGGTACAGTTTTATGGATTCTCCTTATCTGGAGAAAGTACCAAGCTCCAAAATAGGCCTAATATGTGCAAAGGGGGAGGGGATGAAAAAAGGGAGGGGGAGGCGAAAGTAGAGGGTTGTGTGGTACAATAAAGAGACACAATTGCCTCTGTTAACACAACAATTAATTGTGTTTGCAGAGCACCAGTCAGTCTGTTTGTTACTGGGGATGTGCTAATTATTCTTGCTAATTACATGCAAAACATTCATTATCACCTATAAGTGGAAAGGAACCCCTCAGGTTTCAGTGACAAATTAATTACTGTGTTTTCCTTCTGAATGTCCTGCCAGGCAGTCCTAGGTTATTATCTGAAAAATAAATTGTTTAGCAACTAGCTTCTCTGTCCAAGCTGTTTCAGTCAGACGCACAGTGCGATATCAATTTACCTTCTCGATTTTATTAGGCCGGTATTTCCTGAAAGTCTCCAGCCTCAATCATGGATTTACAAACTCTGAAGCCTAATAAAACACATGCAGCTGAGTTTCATTATGTAACTGCACTGGGGCTCACTTGGGCTGCAGCCACCCCCAGAACAAGGAGGGAGAGGAAGCAGGAGGCACCCAGAGGCCAGGCCCTAACTTAGGTGAAAAGAACCAAACAGGCAGCCCCAGGACACGCTGCAAGCAGCAGCCCAGCCTCCCCATATGCACTTGGAATGTGGGCTTCTGGGGACTGGCTCTCCCCTCCATTCTGAAGTTTAGTCAAATACAGTAAATCTTGAACGGCTAAGTAAATTGAAGGGCCTTAAATTATTACAGACACACACACTTGAATAAATAAGGCATTTTTAGTCCAAGGAGGTTGAGGCCTATTATATACCGAGATCTCCCAGCTTAGCAGCCCAGTTCTACAACTGGGATCAATCACCAAACATTTATTAAGAATATACTATGAGCCAGGCACAAGGACAAAAATGAAAGTCTTTTCCCTCAAGGGACTTCTATTCCTAAGGGGAAACAAAATCAACAATAACAATAGCTATCAATGGAAGAGCACTTTCAGGTTTGGCAAGTAATTTACAAATATTGTCTCATTTAATCTTCACAAAGATGATTAATAGATTCTTTTAACATCCCCATTTTACAGATAAGAAAAGTAAGGCAGACAGATATTAACACAGTATACATTTAAAGCTGAATTTGAACTCAAGTCCCTGGTACATGGTAGGTATATAATAAATGTTTGTTTATTCTTGTTAAGACTAGTCTGGAAGGTCTGAGACAAGTTGTGAAGGACTTCCAAGGACAAGTAGAGTTTATATTTAATCCTAGAAATAATAGGGCATTACTGAAGCTTACTTAGCTATAATACAGTGGATTGAAAGAGGACATCTAATCCAACCCTTCCATTTTATATATGAAGTAACTGAGTACCAGAGCTACCAAATTACTTGTCCACAAGCTTCAGAGACAGAATTTGAACTTGGACCCTCTGACTCCACTATGCCTCACTCCCTTCTCCCTTCTCCCTCCTTCCTTCTTTTCTTTATTTTGTTAATATGTATTTTATTTTCCCCTCAATTATGTTGCCTTTGTCCTTGCTGCTTATATTTATTCCCTAGTTATTGTGTTTTTCCCCTACACTATTGCTTATTGTTCTATCTATGCAAATTGACTACAAGCAAGAGATGCTATCTCCTATGTTCTTCCCTTCTCCTTCCCTTCCCTATCCTTTTTCTCCTTTCTCCATCCCTTTATCTACTCACTTAATTCTTTTCCCTTTCTTTTCTCTTGCTTTGCTTCTTTCTCCTTTTCTTTTTCCCTTCCCCGACTTCTCATCTATTCCTCCCTCTTTCCTTCATTCCCAACCTCTTTCCCTTCCTTTCAAATACTGGGCACAACTTAATGAATACTTGTTGAACTAGAAGCTACATCTATAAAGCCTGGGGCAATTTGGCTTTCAACCACTCTTTCTCACTGGTGTCTCTATTAATAATTTAACTTTAGACCTCACATAGTTCCTCTTGCTTTCACCTATGTTGACTTCCCTATCAGCAATTGAAAGTTTTAAACTGGATGGGGGAATAGGGAAATGGGGTCTAGCAGATGAAAGGTTATCTGCCCAGAAACACCAGCTGCAGCTTCCCAGGACACCCTCAAAGGAAGACAGAAAGTGCAGTTTTTAATACTTCCCCTACTAACTAGGAAGCCTCCTTCACAACCCCAAACCAGGAGCTCCCAAGCAATCACTTAAATTATTTTCCAGATCCTCAGGCAGGTGGATTTATCTTTCTCTCAGCCAATCAGTCAACAAGATTGGAAGGCAGCTTGTATATGGGTCAGAGGACTGGGAGCTCCAAGTCCTGGATTCTCAGCTCAGCTACCAACTAGTTCTCTGAAAAATTATTTCATCTCAGTTGTCTCATCTGTGAAACATGTGGGTGGGTGTGAGGGGAAGGTTAAACAAATAATTATTATCGCTATCATCTCCTCTAACCCCAAAGTTCCAATATTCTAAGTATTTATTGATGGTATGTCTAGCATTTAAGGAAACCAAGACATGGAATATGTAAATAGACAATGTCTCAAATTCACACAGAAAATTTCTGGTAAAGCTAGGGTTAGACTCCTAGAATGATGAAGTCTGTAGTAACTTCTTCCCTGCCCTTCCACTGGCCTATTTGTTTTGGACCTTTGAAAGTTCTATTTTTTTTCAATATTTGTCTTGTGCCTCCAGCCGTCTTTCCAATAATACAGATGCGTTTGGGAGGTTCTGACCATAAATAAAATCAGAAGGATGTTTTCTATGTCACATAATTTATTCTTCCAACAAGTTCCAGTTTAAAGCAGTATCTTGGGAACAGGAAATACAAGAAGCTAAATAATCCTATCATTTGAGTATCCACATAAATGTAACACTGTTTGAGTAACCCCGGGTGTTTCATGTTAACATAGAATTTGAATGTTTGGTGAATGTGCTTTATGTTGGAGGGAGATTTTTTTAGAGTCACACATCCTTTTCTTGGGTTTCATAGTCATTTTATCTCAGATGCCTAAAGTACAGGCCAAAAAAAGAAAAGCCTAAGATTTAATAACTTTAAACTGCATTAAGATTTCTAGGACATCCTGTATAAGCAGCTGAAAAAAAAAAAAGTTTGTGTTCCATAATGTCACAGAATTCAAGAGGGCTTGGTTAATATGATCACTCAGTGCTGCCTTGAGGCATACCTGTTTCTCAATCAATCCCAACCACAGACTCTAAAAATAAATAGGATAGTACCTCTAGGGCAGAAGGGTTTAATTTGGGGTCCATGAACTTTTAAAAATTTTTTTCCTTTGTAATCTATTGTGCTTTATTTTATGCATTTTATTTTTTTTTTCTAAGAAGTTTCACTACTCAATCATCCCAGGAAATAAGAATTCCTGTATTGTAGTCTGTCCAGGAAGTACACAATTGTTTATATAGGTTCTTCCTGATTCTTTTACTTTGGAACACCAAACTGTATACAATATATTTCATGAATCAATCAACAAGCAATTACAAAAGTGCCTACCTAGTACCTGAGAGAACAAATATAATCACTCAAGACTTCCCAGTAAATTCCAGTTACTATAGACCCCCTCTAAAATGCATGTTATATTCCCTTACTCTCAGTCCTCAGAACCAAAAAAAAAATAAGAAAATGCTTTTAGCAAACAAAAACTACAACATTATTACCCCATAGCTCAAGTTCATCAATGCATCAAAAACCTTAATTCCCATCTTAAGCAACAACAAAAAATAATTAACGCGTCTTTGGAATTAATCAGGTGTTCAATGTGTGAAGGGAAGGGAGTTACAAATGATTTATCCTTGGGATGTTGGGGAAAGAAGGAAAAAGGACAGAGAGGAGGAAAGAGAAGAAAAGACAGTAGAGTCCAAATAAAACCATCACACTAGAATTTCTCCAAGAATAGCTAGTACAAGATTCATAAATCCAGACAAGAAGTTGACAGCAATATATATAACCAACAAAGAAGGGGCAAAAATCCAGACCAGATACTGACAGCTCTTTATATATGGCCAACAATTCAGGGGCAAGGAACAATAGAACCACACACCAGCTTATTCAACACACATAACTAACTTCTCATTCACACACCATCATCTCCAATGACATTCTTGCCTGAAGCCACAAGTGTTGTTACGGCACAGCAAAAAGTGGGAGTTTGCCACATAACTTTGTGAGACCGCTGGAATTCACAGTGCTGTATGTACCCAAACTCCTCAACTTCCCTTCTCTCCTTAGCCTAAGGGCAGGGGGATGGGATTGGAGGGGCTGAAACTGGAATCATGCATTTTTCCTATGTCCGTTACAAAACTCCAGATTTCATAAGATGCTATCCAATAAAAATTTGGAAATAAAATAAAAATACACAGCGATGTCTTTCAACAGCACTCCCCTTTTTATCAGTTCTTGAAGATAATACTTAAATCCACCATCATGGTAGTGGGAGTGTCTGGTAGGCCACGGGTATGAACCTTCCTGCCAGAACAAACATTCCAATCTAGTACTCTCCTTCTCCAGACGCCTCTGACAGGGTTTATTTCTAGTCCTGTTTGGCAATCGGCCCATCCACCAAAGCATGGGAACCAACAATATTCATTACTATTATCTTGGCTTTGGAAACATTTAGGAACATAACTCAAGTACAACATTTTGAGTCAATTATCTTAGTACCTGTAGAAATTCCCAATCTACTGTGTGATTTTCTGGAACGCTATTTCAGAACAGAGTTGGGAAATCATGCTGGAACTAAGTCTTTCTCCCTCTCTTTCCTACCAAAGCCATATAGTATATGTGTGTATTGGGGTGGAGAGCAGGGGAGAGAGTTACAACTATGCCCTTGGTACTTCAAATCACATCTTATTGAGGCGATACCTCTATAGGATAAAAGTCATGCTAGTCTTCTGGCAAATATACAAGTATATGACGATTACTAATTTGAAAAATTAAATCCCAGGACTGTTCACTCATCAAATCTAACTTGTCTCTGTCCCAAAAAACAGATTGATTTGATCCCTTCTGCAGGAAAACAGAAGTTTCATTTTAATCTACTCATTCTTTTTTTCTGGATGTTTTCAACTATAAGCATGTCTTCTGAGTAACAATGAAATATAACTAAGTCAAAAGGCATAATATTAATATAAAACATGCATATATACACATGTGTGTATAAACTCTTATCTCTGTTCCCCTTTATCCCTCCTGACCAAAACTCATCAATACATGGATTTAACTGTGGATTTTAATCACTGAGTTTTCTTGCTTTGGCCTTTTTGCTATTTCTTGAACAAAACACTCTGTCTTCTGATTCCAAGCACCTCTAACCCCCAATATCCACGCTGTTGCCCAGACTTGTCAATTTGCCCTTCTCTCCTCCAGCACTGCCATACCTGGTACAAGCCTTCATCACCTCACACCTGGACTATTATATCAGACTGTTAGAAGGTGTGCCTACCTCAGGTCTCTCCCCACTATTCTCCTTCCTTCATTCAGCCACCAAAGAGATTTTCCTAAAGTACAGATCTGGACATGTCATCTGCTACTCAAAAAGCGCTACTATGGCTTCCAGAATCAAATACAAAATGCTCTGTTTGGGCCCCAAAAGCCTTCATAACTTTGCCTCTCTCCTGCATTTCCAGTCTTCTCCCTCACTCTTCAATCCAGACAACAAGACACTCCATTTTCCAGCTCTAGGCATTTTCTCCGACTGACTCCCATGCCAAGGATGATCTCCTTTCTCAGATCTACCTAATGACCTCCTTGGCTGCCTTTAAATCCCAACTAAAATCCCCCCTTTTACAAGAAGCTTCCCCTAATTATCTTAATTCTAGCATCTTCTCTCTGTTAATTATTTCCTATTTATCTTGTACATAGTTTGCTTCATACATATTTCTTTGCATGCTGTCTCCCCATTAGATTGTGAACTCTCTGGTGATATTATAACCAAATTAGAGGAACATAGGATAGTTTACCTCTCAGACCTGTGGAGATGGAATGAATTTATGTCCAGGGAAGATCTGGAACTCTTAATTGAACACCAGATAGATAATTTTGATCATATTAAGTTAAAAAGTTTCTGTACAAACAAAACTAATGCAGACAAGATTAGGAGGGAAGCATCAAATTGGGAAATCATCTTTACATTTAAGGGTTCTGATAAAGGTCTCATCTCTAAGATATATAGAGAATTGTCTCATATTTATAAGAATTCAAGCCATTCTCCAATTGATAAATGGTCAAAGGATATGAACAGACAATTTTCAGAGGATGAAATTAAAACTATTTATAATCATATGAAAAGGTGCTCCAAATCACTATTGATCAGAGAAATGCACATTAAGACAACTCTGAGATACCACTACACACCTGTCAGATTGGATAAAATGACAGGAAAAGATAAAGATGAATGTTGGAGGGGATGTGGGAAGACTGGGACACTGATGCATTGTTGGTGCAGCTGTGAACGGATCCAACCATTCTGGAGAGCAATTTGAAGCTATGCTCAAAAAGTTATCAAACTATGCATACCCTTTGACCCAGCAGTGTTTCTACTGGGCCTATATCCCAAAGAGATCTTAGAGGAGGGAAAGGGACCCACGTGTGCAAGAATGTTTGTGGCAGCCCTTTTTGTAGTGGCTAGAAACTGGAAACTGAAGGGATGCCCATCAATTGGAGAGTGGCTGAATAAATTATGGTATATGAATGTTATGAAATATTATTGCTCTGTAAGAAATGACCAGCAGGACGATTTCAGAGAGGCCTGGAGAGACTTGCATGAACTAATGCTCAGTGAAGTGAGCAGAACCAAGAGATCATTATTCACGGCAACAACAATACTATATGAGGATCAGTTCTAATGGACATGACTCTCTTCAACAATGAAATGCTTCAAACCAGTTCCAATTGTTCGGTGAAGAGAGCCATATACACCCAGAGAGAAGGATGTGAAATGTGGACCACAACATAACATTTTCATGTTCTCTACTGAGGTTTGCTTGCATTGTATTTCCTTTATTGGATTATTCTTTCTTGTAGATATGATTTCTCCTGCACAAAAAAATGATGCAATAACTATACATATATTCGATTTCTTAAGTATTCTAACATAATTATCATGTAGTGGATATCCTGCCATCTAGGGGAGGGGTGGGGAGTAGGGGGGAAAAATTTGTAACAGAAAGCTGTGTAAGGGTTAATGTTTAGGAATCACCCGTACATATGTTTTGCAAATAAAAAGTATTAATAAAAAAAAAAAAGATTGTGAACTCTCTGAAGGCAGGGACTACGTTTTGTTGTTGGTTTGGGATTTTTTTTGCCTCGTTTTGTATTACCAGCACTTAGCAGAATGCTTATTGATTTAAGAGCTCTCGGTTTTGTTTCATTTTTAATTTTTCATTTAATATTTTATTTTCCCCAATTATATGTAAAACTATTTTTCACATATTTTTTTAAATTTTGAATTCCAAATTCTCCCTCTTCCTCCTCATTGAGAAGGCAAGCAATTTGATATGTTATACATGTGCAATCATGCAAAATGTGTTACCATATTAGTCATGTTGTGAAAGAAAATATAAACGATGCTTGAGAGAGAATTCTGGGAAGATGGAAGAATAAAACAGGAAATTATTTGGCTCTCCCAAATTCCCCCCACAATAATTTAAAATAATTCCTCAAAGTGAACTTTAGAGTGGCAGAAATAATTCAATGTTAGGGTAAACCTAAGACAACTTGGAAGGATATTAGGAAAGACTTGACCTCCCAGGTGGTGGTCTGGCCTGATTGAAGTGCAAGTATCTCCTGGCAGATACTTCTGAATCAATAAACAGCAAGTCCTGGGAGCAACTGTGTCTGTGGCAGCCTCAATTCAGATACTTTCATGTTGTAGACAGAGTGGGGGAGAGGCAGCTGACTGGGAAATATTGCAAGGTCCTCTACTAGTTCTAGACTCAGGGCTAAGGTACACTGACAAGACAAATTTTCAAATTGCTGACAAGTGAGGTTGCAAAGGCGTGGGGGATCTTATTGGCTATGGTCACTTACAGGAGACAAGGGTCCCTGGTTTTGGTTTCAGAGTACAGGGATAAGCTGAAAGTTGAAATCACCAGAAAAACCACAACAGTAAGAACATGTGGTGACAGTATTGGTGAAGTTCCTGGTTGTGATAGATTGTCTAAGGAATATCTAAGTTCAGGCCTCTAGATAGATTTCAGAAAGCAAATACCCCAAATTTTGTTACATTATCCCCCATAACTCAGAACCAGAGCCTGATTCTAACAAAGTTAATAGACAAGAAATAAGCTACTAAAAAAAATGAATAAGCAAAGGAGAAAGAGCCCAACCATAGATAGCTACTATGGTTAATAGAGAAAATCTGGGTTCAAACTAAGAAAAAAACAGAAGTTGTTGCTGTTTTGACTTTACTACTTCAAAGAAAAAGGTAAAATGGTCAAAAACCCAGAAAGAAATTTGGAAGAGCTTTAAAAAGACTTTTAAAACAAAATAAGAGGTTGAGGAGAAATTGGAGGGCGGGAATAATGCAAGAAAATTATGAAAAGAAAGTCAAATAACTGGGAAAAGAGGTACAAAAATTTACAGAAAAAATAATTCCTTAAAATTAGAATTGGAAAAGGGGAAGCTAATGACATCATAAGACATCAAGAAATAATAAAACAGGGGCAGCTAGATGGTGCAGTGGTTAGAACACCAGCCCTGAAGTCAGAAAGACCTGAGTTCAAATGTGATCTCAGACACTTAACACTTCCTAGCTGTGTGACCCTGAGCAAGTCACTTAACCCCAATTGCCACAGCAAATAAATAAATAATAAAACAAAATCAAAAGAATGAAAAACTAGAAGAGAGCATGAAATATCTCATGTTTAAACAACTGACCTGGAAAATTGATCAAAGAGAAAGTTATCATCTTAAAAAGAGCCTAGACACTATGCTTCAAGAAATTATTTTTTTGAATTGTCCTGAATTTTGAGAGCAAAATAGAAATTTAAAAAATCCACCAACCACCGCCTGAAAGAGATACCAAAATTAAAACTTTCAGGAACATTATTGCTAAGTTTCGAACCTCCCAGGTCAAAGGAGAAATACTATAAGCAACCAGTAAAAACTTTTTAAAAATTAAATACTGTGGAACCTCAATCAGGATAACATAAAATTTAGCAGCTTCTGCATTAAAGGACCAAAGGGCATGGAGCATGACATTCCTCAGAGCAAATGGGACTGGGTTTACAACCAAGAATAATTTACTCAACAAAGTATAATCCTGCATGGGAAAAAAATGGTATATTTAACTAATTAAAAGATTTTCAGGTACTCATGAGGAAAAAGCAAGAACTGAATGGAGAAAAAGAAAAGATAAAAAGCCCAGTAAAAATGTGTTCTTAACTCACAGGAAAAACTATGATGTGAGGGGATAGGAAAAGGGAGGGATTCTTAGGACATGTAAATTAAGAAATAAGAGGGTAAGGGAAGATGATAAAGAAGGGACTCAAAAGTGTCTAGATTAAGAAACAAGATGGCAAGAGTAGAAGATAAAGAAAAGATGTTTAGAAAGGGTGTGCATTAGGAAGACAGTGGTCAGAAGCAAATTAGAAGTCTGAGGAGGGGTAGGATAAAAAGAGAAAGAAAAGGATAAACAATGATAAAAATAGAATGAAGAAAAATAGACAACTGAATAATTATAAATTTGAATGTGAATGGGATGAATTTGTCAATAAAACAGAAATGGATTAAAAACCAGAATCCAAAAATAAGTTGTTTATAAGAAACACATTTTAAAATGAAAGGTATGCATAGAGTAAAAATAAAGAGCTGGAGTAGAATTCATTATGTTTCAGCTGAAAACAAAAGTCACAACAGCAAAAGCAACAGTAGCAATCATATGATCTCAGACAAGGTTAAAGCTAAAATAGATTTAATTAAAAGAAATCAACAGGGAAATTATATTATGATAAATGATATCATTGAGAATGAAGTAATACTAATACTAGATTTATATGTACCAAATGCTATAGTATGCAAATTTTTAAAGGAAAAGCTATTTTTTTTAAGAACAGGAAAAAAAACATCAAAAATGAAATAGGGTAACTATATCACTAATGAAGATGAAATCAGAACAATTAGTAAGAGTCATTTTGCCTAATTATATGCCAATAAATTTAGCAATTTCAGTGAAACAGAAAAATACTTACAAAAAAATATCAATTGCCTAGATTAACAGAAGAGGAAAAATAATATCTAAATAAATCAGTTTTGGAAAGAAGAAAACAAGTTATAAATGAGTCCTCTAAGAAAAAAGTATCAGAACCAGATGGATTTGCAAGTGAATTCCACCAAATATTTAAAGATCAACTAATTCCAATATTAAATAAATTATCTGGAATAATAGGCAAAGAAAGAGTACTACCAAATTCTTTTATGAAACAAATGTAGTGCTAATTCATAAACAAGGATGAATAAAAACAGAAATTATAGATAAAGTTCAAGCAGAAGTCCTAAGTAAAATACTAGCTAGAAGATAACAATTTATTCAAAAACTATATTATGAATATTCAAATTAATTACAAAGAACCTATGAAGGAAGATACTATTTTCAGAGAAATAATTGACAAATAGAAGTATACATAGTGTGACTATTTATAGGAAAATATGCATAGAGAGACAGTTTGCAACTTGAAATATAATCAAAAATAAATTAAATTAAATTAAAAACACAAATTGAACCAAACCAAAACCAAATAAATAAATAAATAAAACCAAAACCAAAAATTAAACCAAAAATTAAAAAAGAATAAGAAAACTTTTTAAAAATATTCTTTGATCTGCATTCTAATTCTCTATTGGTTCTTTCTCTGATTTTTCATCATAAGTCCTTCAGAATTGTCTTGGATCATTGTATTTTTGAAAATAGCTAAGTCATTCACAGTTGGACATCATATAATATTGCTGTTACTGTATACAGTGTGCTCCTGATTGTGCTCATTTCACTTTACATCAGTTCAGTATACTGAAAAGTATACCTTTTCAGGTTTTTCAAAGAGCATCCTGTTCATAATTTCTTAAAGTACAGTAGTATTCCATCACAATCATATGCCACAACTTGTTCAGCTATTACCCAATTGAATGGCATCCCTTCAATGTTTAGTTTTTTGCCAACACAAACCTATTATAAATATTTTTGTACATATTAATCCTTTTCCTTTTTTAATCTCTTTGCAATAGAGACCTAATAAGTAGTATGTTGGAGTCAAAAGTTAAGCACGGTTTTATAGTCCACTGGACATAGTTCCAAATTTTTTTTTCAGAATGGTTGAATCAGTTCACCACTCCACCAACAGTGCTTTACTCTCTCAGTTTTCCCATATCCCCACCAATATTTATCATTTTCTTTTTGTATTAGACCAATCTGATAAGTATGGGGTGACACCTCTGAGTTGTTTTTAATGTGCATTTCCCTAATCAATAGTAATTTAGAGCATTTTTATACATGTATAGATAGCTTTGATTGTTGCATCTGAAAACTGCCTATTCACATCATTTAACCTTTATCAAATGGGGAATGACTTGAATGCTATACAAATTTGACAAAACTATATGTATGGGGAATGAGGCCTTTATGAGAAAATACTATAAAAAATGTTTTTTTGGTAATGATTACTATGTATTTCCTTCCAACCAATGGAATCTTTTAATCTTTTGATTCTGATTGCCTCTCCCTCTCCCTTTCTCTCCTTTCACCCTGTCTGTCCTCAAAAGTGTTTTGCTTCTAACTACGGTTTCCTCCAATCTGCCCTCCCTTCTATCAGTGTGCTTTCCCACCCCCTTCTCTTATCCCCTTTTCTTCTTACTTTCCAGTAGGGTAAGATAAATTTCTATACCCAATTGATTGTGTATGCTATTCCTTCTTTGAGACAATTCCATTGAGTGTGTTAAGTGTTGCCTGCCATCTTCCTGGTCTTCAACTTTTCTATAAAAGCTTTCTTCCTTCCATGCCTTTTATGTGAGCTAATTTCCCCCCATTCCTCCTTTGCCTTCCCCCTTTATCTTACTGCATCCCTCTTTCTCACAGCTTAACTTTTTTTGTATCATCCATTGTAGTCAACTCATTCCCATGTCTTATGTTTATGTATATACCTTCTAATTGCCCTAATAATGATCAAGTTCTTAAGAGGTATCAAGGTCTTAATAGGTATATTCCTATATAGGAATGTAAATAGTCTAAATGATTTTTCTTTCATGTTTACCTTTGTATGCTTCTTTTGAATCTTATACTTGAAAGTCAAATCTTCTATTCAGTTCTTTGCCAGAAATGCTTAAAAGTTCTCCATTTCATTAAATATCTATTTTCTCCCTGACAAATTATACTAAGTTTTTTCAGGTAGGTGATATTTGGCTGTAATCCTAGGTCCTTTACCCTTTAGAATATCATATTCCAAGCAATCTAATCATTTAATGTAGAAGCTGCTAAATTGTGTGATCATGATTCAGGCTCTCTAATATCTGAATTATTTTTTTCCTGGATGCTTAAAATACTTTCTCCTTGACCTGGGAGCTCTGGAATTTAGCTGTAATATTCATTTTGAGATCTTTCAGGAGGTGATCAGGGGATCCTTTCATTTCTATTTTATCCTGTGGTTCTAGAACATCAGGGCACTTTTACTTGATAATTTCTAGAAAGATGCTGTTCAGGCTCTTTTTTTTTATCATGGCTTTGATATAGTCCAATAATTCTTAAATTATATCTCCTCGATCTATTTTTCAGGTCAATTGTTTTCCAATAAGATTTCACATTTTCTCCTATTTTTTCATTCCTTTGAAATTGTTTTTATTGATTCTTGATATCTCAAAGTCATTAAAAATTAGAATGGGACAAGTGGAAGCTACAGAATTATTTTCTTCATTGAGTTTTTGTATCTCCTTTTCCATTTGGCCAATTCTATTTTTTATGTAGTTCTTTTCTGCATTAAATTTTTGTATTCCTTTCAGCCTATTCTGTTTTTTAAGGTGTGATTTTCTTCAATATGTGTAGATAAACAGATAGATAGATATGTATGCCTCCTTTACCAAGCTGTGGACTCTTTTTTCATGAGTTTCTTGCATCATTCCTATTTCTTTTCCCAATATTTCTTCTACCTATTTTATCTGATTTTTAAAATCTTTTCTGAACTCTTCTGTGAATGTCAGGAGGTGGAGCTGGGGGAGTGGGAGAGGCCTGAGATTAGTTCACATTTTTCTCTCTGAGGTTTTAATGTAGCAGTGTTGACTTTGCTGCCTTCTTCTAAGTGTGTTTTGATCTTTTCTGTCACCATAGTAATTTTCTAGTTTCAGGATCTTTTGTTATTGTTGTTGCTTGTTCATTTTTCTATTTCTTGACTTTTAACTATGTAAAGTTGAGTTCTGCTCTCAAAATGGAGGGGGCATTCTCCTAAGCTTCAGATTTTTTTGTTCAGCTGTTTCCAGAAATTATTCTGGGGGTTTGTAAATTTTCAATTCTTCCATGGTGGTATGATTGGGTATGATTGGCACTCTCCCAGCCTGTTCTCTGGTCTGTGAAAGACCATTCCATTCTGAAACTTTGACCAGAATCCCACTCCCCCAGGGGCCATAAGCTCTGGTGTTCTAATGCTCCTCTCCACCCTGAGAGTGTGACCCAGGATGACAAACCACACCTGAGTATGAATAATACAGAGTTCTGCACTCAGTGCCAGAAAAGGGACTGCTAAGATCTTCTGAACATTTGTCAGACTCTTTATGGTCTGAGGGCTGAGAATTTGGGAAGCCATCACCTCTGCCTCTTCCCAGTTACCCACAAGTACTGCTGCGGGTTTTCTGGTGCTCAATCTGCACTGGATTATGCTCCACTCTTACCCTGGTTCAACAGACTTTTTGATCTGGAAAAATGGTTTCACCTGTCTTTTTGTGGGTTTTACTGCTTCAGAACTTGTTTTGAGAGAAATATAGGAAAGTTCAGGTGAGTCCCAGTTTTTTCTCTACCATTTTGGCTCCCGTCCCAAAGCCATCAGTTTTGCACAGAGAAACAGTTTTTATATGTATCTGTAGTTTGTCACATTTTTTATGTTGTTTTTCAGTGCTGGCCATCTTTGAAACTTTTTGTTTGCAGGGAATAGATCTCACTTTGAAAAAAAAATAATTTATTATTTATTCTTTTACTACAGAATATAATATTGTATAATGCATGATAACAGGGTAAAAAGCTCCCCTAAATACTAAAGTTTTCAGGCATGGAGAAAATAAAGGAATTAATGTCTTCTAATAACAGCCACCAAAGGGCATATAAATTGAAGGGAAAATATGTGTGCTCCTGTTTATGTGTGCATTTATTAAGCAGTTGTTATGTTTCAGGCACTGCACTAAGCCCTGGAGACACAAAGAAAGGCACAAAGATGCACTATGATCTCAAGACCACACTCTAAAAGGGAAGACAACATCCAAACAATTATGCACATGCAAGATATAGAGTAAACTGGAAGTCATCCAGTAGTGGTTTGGGAAGGATCTGAAAAGGTCACTTGCAGAAGGTGAGATTTGATTTGAAATGAGTCCAGAAGGTGGTTAGAGAAGCCAGGAAGCAGAGAAAAGGAGGAATAACATTCCAGGTATAGGAGACAGTAAAAATGTACAGTCAGGAAATAGTGTCTTTTATAGAGAAAAGCAAGGTCAATTTTGTAGGATAGCTAAGTAAAGGGCAGTAAAGTATAAGAAGTCTGGAAAATAGAAGGTGGCCAGGTCTTCAAGGGCTTTAGAAGTCAAGGAGAGGATTTTATATCTGATGGTAAAAGGAACAAGCAGATATTTTGGAGTGTATTGGGTAAAGGAATAACACAGTTGGACCTACACTTTAGGGAGAACATTTTGGCAGTTGAAGACTTCAACTGGAATGGGGAGAGCCTAGAGTCAGGTGCTATATTAACTCTTTGGTCATGAGATGATAAGGGCTAGCGCTAGAGTGTTAGCTTTGTCAGAAGAGAGAAGGGGACATAAATGAGAATGGTCAAATTATATCAATTCTACTTTACCAACAACAGATGGGGGAAGGGATGAGAGAATGAGGAATCAAGGACAATACCCAAGTTGTAAGCCTTGTTAACTAGGAAAATGGTGTATCTTCAACAATAACAATGAAGTGAGAAGAAATGGGAAGGTTTAAGGGGAAAGATAATGAGTTTAATTTTGAACATTTGGGATATCTGTGAAATATTGAGTTCAAAATGCCCAGTAAACTATTGGAAATGGGTAAGACTACTGATCAATTCTGATGGATGTGGCTCTCTTCAACAATGAGATGATTCAGACCAATTCCAATTGTTCAATGATAAAGAGAGTCATCTACACCCAGAAAGGACTGTGGGAACTGAGTGTGGTTCACAACATAGCATTTTTACTTTTTGTTGTTTGCTTGCATTTTATTTTGCTTCTCTTTTTTTCCTTTTTTTTACTGGTTTGATTTGATTTTTTTTGTGCAGCATGATAATTGTATAAATATGTATGCATATATTGGATTTAACATATATTTCTACCATGTTTAACATATATTGGACTACTTGCCATATAGGGAAGAGCATGGGGAAAAGGAGGTGGGGATCAGAACACAAGGTTTTGCAAGGGCTAATGTTGAATAATTGTCTATGCATATGTTTTGAAAAATAAAAAGCTTTAACAAAATAAATAAATAAATAAATCTCTTCCATGGAAAAATAAAAACAAATAAATCTAGGTCATTTATCCATTTTAATTTTATTTTAGTAAATGATATAAGATATTATTACAGATCAATTTTCTGCCATCCTATGTTACAGGTTTTCCAACAATTTTTATCAAATAATGAATTCTTATCCTAAAATCTTAAGTCTTTACACTTGTCAAATAAAAGCTTATCATGTTTTTTCTATTTCTGTTAAAAAAAAAAAGACTACTGATCAGGAGTCAGGGATAGATACACAAATCTGAGAACATTTGTTTGTAATTTTTTGCTGCTAGAAAGAATATTGCTGAGGAAGTATGTTTTATTTTGATAGCTAGGCTTTATTCCTCCTGTTAGTAATCTCCTTGGGGCATGATGCCAATAATTGGATCACTGTATTAAAAGTTATACACATTATGGAAATTCTTTCTATGTAATTTAATTTTGCTATCAAAAAAGGATGAACCAAATCATCATTCACTAACATTTAATACTATCCCTATTTTGCCACAACCATACCAACATTTAAACTTTTGTTTGCTTTTCTCACAAGCAGGATATTCAGTTTTAATTGGCATTTCTTTGATTATTAGAGATAGTACTTTTTTCATGCAGTTACTCATAATTTATTATTTCTCTCCCAAGAATTCTTTTCAGAATGGACCATTCTATTAGGGTGACACCAGAAGACAAAAAAGCATAAGACCAGGGAAAATGTGATAGCAGTAAATGATATATATAAAATATATTGAGAACATTTGAGCAGACTGGAAATACTTTCAGCTACGGCATCAAAGAAAGCTTCAGTGAAGAACTGGTACCTAATTTGACTTTAAAGAAAACCTCTAAAGTTAGCAAAGATGAAGAAGTATGTTTTGGATATGAGTGCCAAAGTGAATGCAGAAGCAAGACGAGATCAGAAAAAAAGCAAGAAATCCGTTTTGATGGGATGTCAAGTATGTCAATGACAAATATGTAGACACTTATTAGGACCTGAAGTCAGGAAGACTGGGACTAAAATCCAGCCTTTAACATTTACTACCTGTTAGATTTCATACAATACATTTAAACACTCTTTGCCTTGGTTTCTAATCTATAAAATAAAGATAGAATTTATTTTCAAGCTAGGGAGGATAAAATGAGCCATCTATAAAGCTCTTTGTTAACCTTAAAGCAGTGAATTAAATGGCATTTATACAAACTGGAGAGGTAAATATCATAGAGGGTCTTTTTGTGTTTTTGTACTTGTACAAAATTGATCTGTAATTTGTATTTAGTCCAGAGGCAATAAGGGAAGCCAGTGAAGGTGTTCCTAACATAGTCAGGCCTTTATATTAAAATGATTATTTGGGCAGATAGGTTTAAGAGGAAAGAGGCTATATCTATCTATAATCCCTGGTTTGATTTGGTAAGATTATGGCTTTATTTCTATGTTAGTAACTGCACAAAAACTAACCCATTTTGAAATGAGTCTTCCTGACTTCAGGTCCTAATAAGTATCTACAAGTGACAATCATGACAACTTGTATCAAAAGTCATGCTCTTTCCAAGCTTTTTTTTTTAATTTCCATTCATTTGTTTAGAAAATATATATCGTTCACTTACTATATGACTCATAAGAGTGATGCAGAAGAAATGTAGTGGTAAAATAATAAACAGTCCCTACCTTCAAGGAGTTTATCATCTAGTCAAGGGATATTATATAAACAGTACTCAAATAACTTTAATAAAAGGCAGAATGGATAAATATTTAAGTGCAAATAAATGATATCATGGAGGTTTGGAAGAAGAGAATATTCCTTTTGGTAGGATCAAGAAAGACTACACGAAGAATATTTGAACTAACTTTAAAGGGAATAAATAGGTTTTCTAAAGAAAGAAACAGTGGAAAAGATATTTGTAAGAGACTAGCATAGCAAGAATAGGGTGTGTCTTGAGCAATAGGTTGCCCAATTGGCTACAGCTTATGAGAGTAGTCATAAGTAAGGTTGGAAAAGTTGGCTGGGGCCAGAAGATGAAGTGACTTGACTTTAATCTACTAAAGTGTTTAACCAACAAAAGGACAGAAGCCAGGAGATGTCTCTAGGTGGTTTTCTAGAAGTAGCATAAGTCAGAGGCATGGAGCAGGAGGAATATGAATGGGATTTAATACTGAGACAAAGATTTTGTGAGTCAAGTACTACTTATACATTTCTAGACCAAGAACAAAACTTCTTACAGTAGAGGAAGATCTGAATCCACAGAGTAAAACAAGGGAATTAGAGTGAGAAGAATAGGAGCAAAGCAATCTTCTTTTTTTTGACAAGAGGACATATATGTTTCTTACATTTCAAGACAATTAAATAAGAAGCTTATTGCAAAGATAGATTTATACAGAAAAAGACTATTTCAGAATTAGAAGATAGGTCACCAGGTGAATTTTTTTTAAATTATTTCAAGTCATAAACACTATTAGATGTAGAAGGATAATATTTGGTATACCTGGAGATAAGATTCATGCTTACATGGAAGTCTTGTTCAAATAAAGATTTGAACTTCTTTTTTTATGAAATAAATCATCCCATAGTCATGGTAAATAGATAATTAGTTATTCATAAACTGCAATTCAACAAACATTTGTTAAGTATCTATAGTATACAAAATATTTAAACTCAGAATTTCAGATATAAGAAACCTGAGGCTATTTATTACAACCTTTACCCAAAAAAAAGAACCTCCATTACCACATACCAAATGGCCAATCATCCTTTACCCAGAGATCTTCAGAGAAGGGAACCCACTACTTCCTAAAACAACCTATTGCCCTAAAAGTTCCAGTTTTTAGGAAGTTGTTTCTAACCTCAAGCCTAAATTGGCTTCTTTGCAACTTCCACCCATTACTACTTGTTCTAACCCCTAGGTCCAAACAAAATAAATCTCGTGGCTCTTCCAGAGAACAGGTTTTCAAATGCTTGATGACTATCATGGTCTGCCAGAACCTTCCTTGCTCCAAGCTAAACATAACCAGTTCCTTCAACCAATTCTTATGTCATGGACACCGCACCCTTCACTAGCCTGGTAACCCTTCTCTGAACAGACCCTTGCTTATCAAAGTCCCTCCTAAAACTGTGGTGGCCAGAAATGAACCCAATATTCCAGATGTGTTCTGTCTAGGACAGAGTACAGAGGATATAGCACTTTCCTGTTCTTGGAATGTAGTTCTCTTAAAGCAGTCAAAGATCACATCAATATGTTTTGCTACCATATCACCCTAATGACTCATATTGCATTCCATGTAACTCCCAAACTTTTTTCATATGAATTGTTGTCTAGTCCAATGAAAGCAAATTGCTTCATTCTGTGGGTTCCTCTCCTGTGACAACAGTTTTGTTACTGGGTAAAAAAGTATATAAGTCTCCCTGACTCACAAATAATTCTATCTTGGACTGATAAAGTTGATTTCTTGCTCAAGTATAAGATTTTGTATTTATTCTCTATTTATTAGAGCATTTTGAATCCAGTGTATTAGCTGTCCCTTCTTGCCTTTTTTTTCCTTTTACAAATTTAATAAGAATGCTTTCTTCTACACCTTTACCCAAGTCATTGAAAAAATGTTACAGATAGCTAGACTGGGAAAACAAGGATAAGAAAAGGAAATAGTTCATACCCACAATGGATTTATACTCTGTTGGGGGATTGACTTGTTATGGATTAAATTTTCTGAATTCAGAAAAAAGAATTTATTCTCTACCAGCTTAGGTAGATATGCTTAATTTTCTTAAAATATAATAATAAATAGTGTTTTAAGATTTGCAAAAACACATTCCAAACAATTATCCTATGAAACTTAGCACAGGTAATATTATCACCATTTTGTGCATGGAGTGCAAAGGCTGTGAAAAGTTCATTGCTTTTCTCATGAGCACATACCTAGTAAGTGATCTAGGAGAGATTTAAATCCAGGTTTCCTTCCTCAAACTCTGGCTCTCCACTGCACCAGTAGTCCCTGTGCCTCTTGTTTTCAATAAGCCCTTCCCTATCCACTATCCATTATGAAAGGAAAGAAATTCTAGAGTTTATCACATGTGTGCACATAAGAAATAAGAAATTCATTTCAATAGGATAATAAATAATACTTGCCAAACATTCCTGTTTCTCCCTTGACACATTTCTTATACTCCTTAGGTATGCATATATGAACCCCAGACAGAGGACCCCTCCATTTCACCATAATTCCTTGAAGGAGGACTAGGTGGAGCAATTTAGGGGAAAATGACTCCAGGTAGAAAGCTTCCTAATCGCCAGTAGGCTTAAACTAGAATTTCTATAGCTTCTAACAATGCTAATAGAGAGTGTTAGGAAGCATCAAACTGGTTGTTCAATTGACATTGATTGCAGTGGTATAAATGTCAACGTTAAAAATTCAAGTAATTTTTTAAATACTTACATCTTCTTTACTAAGTCCTAGAATAGTAGAGCTGATAAAGATATTAGAAATCATCTGATCCAATACATTCATTTGCAGATGAAAAATCTAAAGCTCAGAAAATTTAAATAATTACCCAAGGTCTCCAAGTAATCCTCAGTGTCAGAGGTGACTAAGAACCATGTCTCTGACAGATAGTCCAATTGCTTTCCAACTAGTACAAGAATATTTAGTCTTTTAGCACTTCAAAGACATTAAATATATGCAATACAGTGAGCAAAAAGAGCTATATCTTATGGGAATGCACCCTAAACAAAAGACTGAAAGTGTCCCACATGAGCTTAATCTTCCTGATTATTTGATAAGCCAGCTTCTACAGCCCAGGTGCTCATCATTTTTTCCTGCTATTCTTTACCTCAAAGTGGAAAAATCTTTCAAAAATTTAACAAATGAAGCTAATTATTTATAAATAACTGAATTCCTAATAATAAAAAAAGCCTGGGAGAATTTATTTTTCCAATCTTTATTTTTGACAGGAATCTTAGGAAACTAAAACAACAGACAGGTTCTGAGAAAGACAATAGGAAAAAAAATTATTTGGAACCCTGCACCTGACGGGGAAATAAGTTAATTATTAAGTGAGCTTCATTTTTAAAAGAAAGTTTAATCAGTCCTTCTTTCTACCAAATGTATGCTTTCTTGAGGAGCAAAAATGTCATTCTATTTGAAGAATTGTTTGCTTGAGCAGTGAATTACCCCCAGGGTGATGTATTATTGATAAACCACTTTCTTCTATAATCATCACTTCACATTTACAACATTTTACACGATTCCCATTATCACCATTACATGGTTTTCCAGGGCAGAGTACACATTCTATGACCAAAGAAAATCAACTTTTCAATATAGGGGTTTCAAAATGCAATTTAAGCTAGGAGTTTCTCCTAAAACCCCACAAGACAAGAATTCTAAAACTAGAGTCCCTTAACTTGATTTTAAAATTAAATTTTAATAACTCTGTTTCAATATAATTGGTAAGTTTAATTTTGGCAAATATATTTTCATATGATTGGTAAAAAAAATATACGTATTTTATATTTTTAAAAGATTCTGAGAAACCGTACTGCAAAAGGGGTTCATGAGATAATTTCTTAAAAGATCAAAAAATCCTACCATTTTAAGAGTCATATGCTTTGCCTACCATTCATGTACTGGATTTCCTAAAAAAAAAAAAAAAAAAAAAAAAGAAAAGAAATTTGCAAAATATTACTGAGTGATGATGTCATGGCTGATTTTAACAGTTCTGGTCTCTTCCACTCTTTTGCTATTTTCAGAGAACAGAGGATAAACTAGAGACTTTTATCTTTAACATGATTCTATTAAATGGTTGTGTTGGATTTTGATTTGAGATTTTAAAATGTTTAAAATTTGACTTTTTTTAAATTTTATTTTGCAGCCTATTTAGATGTAGGTTTTTTAGTTACTTTTTTTTGGGGGGGGGAAGTAAGAAGAGTTTTGCTGTGTTGTGTTTTTTCTCTGCCCAAATAAAGCCCAAGGGCAGTTAGCATTGGGTGAGAAAACCCATGGTGTATCCTAGCAAGATACTCATCTCCTGATTCTTAAAGACCATTACTTCAAGGAATCCTCTGAAGTATTTGAATAAACACATACCAAGCCAAAAACACAAAAACCAAAAAAACTGGTTTAGCAAAAAGACAAACATAGCTCCCTTCAACATGAAGGCATGCCTGCATGCATTCCTAGGACCTGTGACAATAGTAACACTTCCTTTCAGACTAATGGGTCCTGAGCCCCATCCTTTGTCTGCTGATTAACTGTTCTGTTCACTGACCAGACCACTAATTGCCTGCTTCTTATAGTTACCCTACATTACTGTAAGAATTAATGAGACACAATTACAGCTCCCAGAAATCTCAAGACTAGCCAACTGCAAAACACTCATCTGAATGAGAACTCCCTAGGTATAAAAGGGAGGTGTGGGGGGAAAATCAGGCCATTGTTCATAGGGAACAGAATGTTTTTATGGGTTTTTTTAATTGTATTTATTTGAAGATGTTTCATAATTAGTAAGGGGGAGGAGGGAAAGGAAAAATATTGAAAGGAATTGGGAAGTAGTATTCACTGGGAAATCACAGTAGATGCAAAAGAGAGATGGACAATTCCTGGAGGAGACAAACATGGGAAAGGAGTATATGAAAAATGCATGTTATGAATAGTGTACAAAACCAATTAGCTGTTTAAGTTGAACATGCATTAACACTGAATGGTACCCTACGAGTTCCATTTTAGTCATACTGGGCGCCCCATATAGGCTGAATTTTACAGAAGTTAAGTCAAATAATAGAGGCAGTGAGGTACGGTGGGAAAGAACACTGAAGAGAGGGTCAAAAGATGGGAATTCAAATCTTGCTTCTGAACTTATGACTTTTGTGAATTCAAGCAAGTCATTAAACTTCTGTGAACTTCCATTTCCTTGTCAATAAAATGAAATAGTTGAGGTATCTAAATAAATTCATGCATGAATGGAGTGAACAACTAATAAGTGCTTGCTAAGCCCCAGTCACTGAATCAAACTTTGATGATACAAATAGAAAAATATAGAGATCCTACGCTCAAGAATCTTAAATGCTAATGGAACAAAAAAACACATAAAGAGGAAGAGCACTTTGATCCAGAAAGTTGGAGGGATGGAGAGTAGAATTATAGGAATGTAATGCAGAGTATTCAATATTAATGGAAGACTTGATTTGATTGTGGCTCCAGACCTGGAAAGGGATGAAGTGTAGGAAAGGGTACAAAAGGCAACTGGCATGACAGCCTAAGAAATAACCAGAGAATAGGGAATGAAGGAAAACATGTTAGCTGGGCCTTTCCTGAAAGGGCAGTCTAGGAGAGGGAATAATACATCAGGACCATAATGTATGTATCTTGTATGTGTCATTTAGAATGTAAACTCCTTGAGATCAGAAACTATTTTAGCTTTCTCTTTGTATTCTCAGTGCTTAGTGTAATATCTGGCACATAGTAAGTACTTGTTGATCTGATTTTTAAAAAAGAGTATGTTAGTACGAATTTAATGCAGGCTTATAGTTATAATGCAAAGGATTTTATCTGTAGGTAAGAGGCAGCTGGTCTTGTCTTTGGATCCAGTTTATCAGGAGAGAACCCAGGGATAGGAGAGAGCTGGGAACAGAGGAGGAGGAAGAGGAGGAGGAAGAAGAAGAAAAAGAGGAGAAGCAAGAGGAGGAAGAAGAGGAAGAAAAGGAGGATAAATGGAGTAAAATAACAACAGGAAGACACAGGAAAGACAAGTTACTCCCTTATCAAGTCAGAAAATTTACAGCCATGGGTAGAAGTTTATTTTGATATGAACACTGGTAAGGAGCCAAATGTAGGTTTTGAATGAGATGTCTGAAGGGGGAGAAAAGTTCAGTGGTAGCATGATGAATGATTGGTCAGAGAAGGATAGTGCTGAAGGCAGGAAGGTATGTCAGGAGAATACACACTTTCAGCTTTTCAGCCATCACAAGAAAAAGAACAGCATAAGGGTTATTATTATGGGAACAAAGAAAAAAGGAAAACAATGTTGGGAGGAAAAATGGCAACTTGGGGATGGGAAGGGAAGAACTGGAGGTCAAAGGTGCCCAAGATTGCTACTATAGGTCTTCTGGGCAACAGGGACAGGAAACCTGTGTATTCCAGAATTTATAACTGGTTCAATTAATTTTCAAACAGCTGCCACCTAAGGTAGCTGTGACAATTATTAGTGATATAACTATATTAAGATTATAGAATAGACTAGCTAGGGGGATAGCCTACAGCAGTGTTCTCTCAGAACTGTCTTATATAAGAGTTATGCTGTCTGGACCAGGAATAACTATTTTACACACACCAAAGCTTAAGGAGCTGCCTGGGAAAGGAGAGGAGAGAAACCCCCTCTTCCTTATGAAGCACAGAAGGAAAACACAATGGGAAGGAGGTGCAAATAGAGTGAAGGAACAGCTATTTAAGGACAAAAGTTTCCAAAGCTGAGAGAAACAAAGACATCCTCTACATGATGCTAAAATGCAGGTGCTGTATTCTGGTTTAGTTTGGGGGGAATATTTGGGATTGTTTTGTTTGCTTTTCATCTAGATATTTAGAATTTTGTAAACACAATTAGAGTTATACAGACTCGTGGTTCCAGAGTTTCAAGGAGACCTCCATTGGTGAAATTACCTTTGAAATTAAGATTTTTCTCCCAAACAAATTTGACAAGGTCCAGGGGTCTGGGAGTATATAAAAGGGAGGGGAATCAAAGGAAATATTTTAGCAAAATATAAACAACAAAACTTATTTTTTTATACAGGAAAGGAAAAATGCATATTGTGAACTTTTTATACTTATATGATTTTATATTTATTATTTCATAAGAAAAAATATCATTAAGATCAACATTTTCTCATTCTAATATTCTGGCCATTCATTATGGCCAGAATACTTCTCTTGGATTTAAATTCTACTTCTGATGTTTACTAGATTACAAACAAGTATTCTTTCAGGACTGGGCCTACTACAGGTCTACCACAGAATATTAGGGTACCCCAAGAGACAAGGATATCCCTCTTTTCTATTGCTGTCAGCTCAAGGTTCCACTAGCTGTAATTCTTTTCCCAGCCTCCACTTATCAAGAGCCTAGGATTAACAGTCCAGTTCCATGTAACCACTAAATAACAATTGGCTTTAACAAAAGGATGAAACAAGAATGCACAAATATTCCCTCCCTCCCAGAATATTGGATATATACTTTCCTCTGCTTCTTAAAGCAGAGTTTCTTAAACTTTTTCCATTTGTGACTTCTTTTACCCAAGAAATTTTTATGTGACCCTGGGCATATAGTTATATGGTATACAAGTCAAACATTTACTGATAATAAATTATAATTTCACTATCCCCACATTCAGTTACATGACCCCAAATGGGGTTGCAACCCATAGTTTTAGAAATTTTGCTCTTTACCACCTTGATCCCTGGAGGAGTAAACTCAAAACTAAGCTCAGTGCCCACCCAGCACCAATCCCTCTGAGTTCATGTCCAACTGTGACATTACTGCTAGAGAAACCAATATCTCAGCCATTATTTGGGCAGTCATTCCTTATACCTTGAGACATTGGGAGTCAAGCCTAGACTGAATTTCACAGCTTGCACAGCATCAGAGTTCTGTGCTTTTCTCTCCCAAATTTTCAAACTCCTGAGATCAGTGTAATCTCTTACTAGGTGTCCAAGTCACCAAATGAAGCAAAAAATAGAATGAGGCAAAAGAGAAAATAACTGAAACTGACAAGTCTTTTTGATTTATTTTGGGAGTTTTTGCAAGGTAGTGGGCATATTAAGTGACCTATTTAGGTTACAGGACTAGTGTCAAGTATCTGAGACCAGATTTGAACTCAGGTCCTCCTGACTTCAAAGCTAGTGCTCTATCCATTGGGCCACCTGGCTGCCTCTGAAGGGTCTTTTTAAATGCTTTTGAAACCATTCAGGGCACTTCTCTGAAACTGTGTGGTTAGACAACCAAAACTAGTTGATGAATTTCTAGAGAAGCTCTGGAGCAAGGATCTACAAACCACAGAGGAAGGGCCAAATATGGAGTGCCATCTGCTTTGGGACTTCCCAGGAGCTAAGAATGGTTTTTGCATTTTAATTGATTGACTTCTGGATACATTTCAGAGAAACCAATCAGTTTCTAGATCATCAGTACAGGTCATAGGACTGCTTTTCTAAACTGAACCATCAATAACTTGACTTCTGTTAAAATACTAATAGCACCACTGTTCCAACTACCTATATGGGTAGTTGGGATTCTCTTCTGTTTTCCCTATTTTAATCAATTAACTAACTCATAAATCCCTCTAACTAATGCACCTGAAATTGATAGCCAGAACTAATATGGAATGGTTCAACTGGCAAGCATAAAGACCCAGCATTAGAATAAGACTGCAAATATAGTAATGCAATTGCATGGGAGTCTCATTAGCAATGAAATTATCAATTGTTGAGAAATTGAAAACAAGTTAATTGCTGTCAGAGCCGCCTCTCTTTTTAAGTATGTCAGTAGAGAGGCAATGGGGTATAATTTCTAGATTGTTAGACTTAGATTCAGGAAGACCTAAGTTCAATCCTTCACATTTATCTGCTGTTACCCTTAGGAAATAATTTAACTTCCCTAAGTCTCATTTTCCTCATCTGTAAAATGGGTATAATGAACTTACCTAACAGAATTTTTATGAGGACCATGACATTTACTTCCTGTGCTTTGAAAGCCTTAAAGCCCTCTGTAAATATGAATTATTATTATTATTCATGTATGTGTTTCTCTATAGCAGTTGGTGATATATACACATTTTCCCATGAGAACTACCCTTTTGTAAAAATTATCTCTCCCTAGTCTCTTTATCTCAGAGCCAGGCAATCTCCCCTTCAGGGTTCTAGGGCTATTCCTCAGATGCTGGATTTTTCCCTAATGTCACCGGCTCCAGATTCAGGGTGTGTCTCCCCACACTGTTAGCCATCCATAACTAGCATACCAATTCCATTTAACAAATCAATATCATTTAGCTTTTACAAAGGAATATTTGTTTTGAAGCTATTTCAAAAGCAGAAGTCTAAACATTGCCTACTTCTAACACATTGTTCCACTTACACCTTAAGTCTTTGAAGAGACACATTATCCATATAGCATTAGCCCTTCCAGATTTGTGTTCATATGCAACATAGGTGCTGGATGATTTCTCTGCTTCATTACCAATAAAGTGATTCCCAAAGGTCTCTCCTTGGTCTTCAAGGCATCAGTGTTCAGCGAGCAACCAAAAAAAAAAAAAAACCAAAAAACAAAAACAAAAACAAAAAAACCCCATAAAACAAAAAAACAGGGTGGAGTCATGGAAATCTTCTGATCTCTTGAAATAGACAAGACATGGCCTCCAGTGTCTTTCACCTAAAAATAAAAATTAAAAAAAAATTAAAAACCAGTGCCCAGAATCTTGGGGCTACATGTTGGCCTTGAATAGGAAAAGCTTAAGACCTCTGCTTATATAATTTTCCCTCTCCTCTCATTAGAATGCCATTAAGCAGGAAGAAGTAACCCACAGAAGAATCCAACCAAGAGATAGGGACTATGTTGAATAATGCCTTTTGACCAGAACCACAGCTCTAACTATACAGCAGCAGCCAGTCAAAGAGGCTGCCATTCACCGCATGGTTGGCAGACTGAACCAATTATACAATGTCCACACATGCTTCGGGTCTTCCCAAAGCACTGTCATTGCATGTCATCACAATTCTAGATACCCAGCCTTTTCCACATCAGGAAAAGCAAGCAATGACATTCTCAAGAGGACTGAACTCAGTGTTCAGGCATACTAACAAAAATAAAATTTGCTTTTTAAATTAAATACATATATGAATTTTAATATGTGCAAATACTTTCAACTAGCCAAATTTTATTCACTCTAAAAACTGATAAAATAAAATGAGTCTTCACTGTTGTTTGAGGTGAATAGAGCCTGGAGTCAGGAAGAACTGAATTCAAATATGGTCTTAAATACTTACTAGCTGTGTGACTTTGGGCAAGTCACATAGCATGATTTGCCTTCATTTCCTCATTTGTGAAATGAGCTGGAGAAGGAAATGGCAAAGCACTCCAGTATCATTACCAAGAAAACTCCAAACAAGGTCATGGAGAATCAACCATAACTAAAAAAAATGAACCACATTGTTATTTACTAAAATAACTAGATTGAAATGAGCCCCTCATCCAAAAACATCAATTTTTAAAATCTGTTCTCATACTATTAATTCCTAAATAATAGGTTTATAATTGGAAGGAAATTTAGAGAGCATTGAACCAAGAGTGACAACTTTCTAACTGAAAGAGTAACATATCTAGATGTATAAGCTGTTAGTCTACCATTTCAACTACTTTTTCTCACAAACACAAACTATTGAATCATATCTCTTCTACTTTCTGAAAACTCCTCAAATACCTTGTGTATTGTTATGGTCATTGTGGAAATTTAATATTTATTGATGATGAAATAATTGCAATTTGGCTACAAATATTAAAAATATTGTTACAAATTCTAGTTTAATTTTATATGAGGAACTTCAGACTTTTAAATATATTGACATAATGTATGTGCCTTTGGAGAAGTGAAGTCCCCTCTTTGGGACTCAGTTTCCTTATCTGTAAAATCAGAAAGTTAGAAGAAAAATATCCTTCTCTAAGGTCATTCCAATCCTGTCTTTGATCTCAGAAATACCATAAAGGAGAAATTTTAAAATTCAACATTTTGGCTTGAAGACAATGGGTCAGATTAAGTGGAGTCAGAAGTCCTTTCCAAATCTGAGTGTATGATCTTTTGAAAGACTAAGTCAAAGATGCCAGTGTTCAATAACAAGTGAGATTCAATTACATTATTATCATTTTTTTTAAATGAGAGGTAAAATGTTCCCCTCCAGAAACTAGAGAGAGCTATTAGGGTTATTGTGCATGTAAACTTTTAACAGTATGAGGAAAGAGTTTTGAATTAGGCTAATTTTGCACGTTAATGATTTAAAAGGATTTGCTCATTAAAAACACAGCTGTTTTTAAGAAATGCAATTTAGAAAATTGTATGTAGCCTGGGAGCAGGCAGACCCTGATCTTTATAGGGCTGGGATCAATTTATGATAGTTTTGGATAAAGGTGAATTAGACTCACTGAATGCTCCTCTCAAGTCCAGGCTGACGTCTATACACACAAAGCAAAGTGGGCAATTACTTGGCTACTTGCACAAAAACAAAACATTGCCTCATCTGTCACCATATTTCAGGCAAATATGTTTTGGTGCTTGAATTATTCTGATAATTACCCAATTTTGACTGCAGTTTTGTGAGTGCAGACAAAAGCTCAGTCCCATGTGTACAGTTCTACTTTCAGGGACGGCCAAACACAGAGGTCCAGAGTTCATCCCCTATGGCTATGTCAATATGAGCACAGAGTGAAGTGGTTAGTTGACAATGAACTGGTTAATTGGTATCCATTAAGCCAGGAGAGTTCTTCAGAAATTTTAGGCTGAGAAATGGGCTTAGGGTTTGTGTGGTAGTTTACATGAATGAAATTATCTGGTGCATGTTCAATGAAATAATAATTTAATATAATATATAAAATACCAAGAACACAGGAGTCGAGACCTAAAATCGAGACATGGTCCCAGATTTGCCAATTAGTTGTATCACCATAGGCAAATCATTTGATCCCTCAGATCTCAGTTTGAGCAGCTGTAAAATGAAGATGTTAATATTTAAATTACCAACCTCATAGCATTGCTATTGCTTTGTCAACCTTAAAATTATATAATTTTTTAATCTTTCAGATTAAATCAAAATATAATCAAGCTATATCTGTGAATAGGACCATAGGTTTATAATTGGAAGGAAATTTAGAGAGCATTGAACCAAGAGTAACAACTTTCTAACTGAAAGAGTAACATATCTAGAATTAGAACTCTGGGTTTAAATCTTACTTACTATCCTTGTGATCTTGTGTAAGTCACTTAAACTTTCTCACCTTCCATTTCCTCATCTGTAAATCAGAGGGATGGGGTAGCTAGGTGGTGCAGTGGATAGAGCACCAGCCCTGAAGTCAGGAAGACCTGAGTTCAAATTTGACCTTAGACATTTAACACCTCCTAGGCTGTGTGACCCTGGGCAAGTCACTTAACCCCAACTGCCTCAGCCAAAAAAAAAAAAAAAAAAAAATCAGAGGGATGACCTAGATGACGTCTGAAGGACCATTCAGTTTTAAAACTGTGACACTAAGATTTTCAGTTCTTCAATCAACTCAGTTTTCATGACTTACATTTTCATCCTAATATGAAATGTGTATATTTTTAAAAATATTTTATTTTATATATCATATTAAATTATAATCATGTGTATTATATTTCATATTTATGTAGAAATAACACAATCTATTTCATAAAATACAAGATTTTCCTTATTTTTGTACTTCCCCCTGAACTCAAAATATAGAAGAACAATAAAGGTTTATTAAATGAATGAGTATTTTTCCGAATACTATGATTCTAAACGGTTCTGAAAATTTAACTATTTTTTAAAAACCAGTTATTTTAAATGAAAAAATGAATGAATAAACATAAGTGCTTACTATGTCCCAAGCACTGTGCATTAGGGAGACAAATAGAAAAAGCAGAAGTGCCTGCTTTTATATCCTAATAGAAGAGACAACATATATTGAGAGATTCCATTTCGAATCAGATGGAGAAACCCCAGGATCCTTGGGGATAGAGAGGCACTTTCAAATGACCCTTCTTCCATGCCCAAAGTATTTGCCACAATTTAGTAGGGAGTTCTGGGAGTTCAGCTATAGGCTACCTTAACATACTTACATTACAAATGTACATGTTTCATTACTTGTTAAAAGCTCTCTGAACCTCGGTTGTTTCCTTTTTAAAACAGATATGATAATACTTAGGATATTTACCCAATTTTTGTGAGTCTCAAAATGAGAGAATATGTATATGTGTAGGAATCCTGGTCCCACTCTTCCTGAGCTAAGGCAACTACATCTCTCCCTCAAGGGTTTTCCTAAGGGGTTTGAGGTGTGTTTCTCTAATGCTATCAGTTCAGATCTCCATTTCAATGTTCTCCTCCCACTGAGATGCCAGCCATTAGTACCCTAGTTCCATTTAATCAATTAACCTTTTTTTTTTTTTTTTTTTTTTTTGCACTCAGGCAACTGGAGTTATGTGACGATGATTAGATTTGAACTCAGGACCTCCTGGTTTCAGGGCTAGCGCTCTATCCACTTCCCTAGCTAGCTGTCCCTAATCAGTTAACTATAATGAAGAGATCTTCACTACGAAAATATAACAAAGACAGAAGTACAAACATTCCCCCAAAACATCTAAGGACATATTCTTCCCTATAGTACCTCATTCCTAGGGAGAGTAGACTCAGATTTAACACTTTTTCCAAGTATGGCCACCTAGTTCACTTCTAAGTATATCATGGTGGATGGATAACTGACTCTGAATCTCAGCTACTGCTTGGACTGGATTCCACTCACTCTTTACCATCGGGCTCTTGGAAAATCCTAATATAGACTTTAGTCTATAACAATAACTATCTCTCTTGACCTTTTGGAACTCACAAGGTCAAAGCTATGTCTAATGTCCCTCAGATAAAACAAGAAAGAATTAACACAAAAAGGCAAAGAATAGAAGCTTATATTTCTGGACCACATGAAGATCTCAAATGGAGAAAGTCCTTATATTACTACAGTCTACAATTATGGAGGGGAAAAGGTCCTCAATGGCCATGCCTTTGGAGTGCTTTTTAGTTGCAGCTGCACTGCCCATCAAAAAGGCTTTTTCTCCATGTGGTTAGTAGGACAAAACAAGTTCCAGTATATCTCCACATGTTCCAAATCCTTCTGCCCCTCTCATTGTGGGATGGAGCTATAAACTTTTCCATTTAAGGTTAGAAATTAGACTGATATCTCCTCAGATATCTCTCAGTTTCTCATTTTAAACTCATTTGGCTTCTCCATCAGAAGAGTTACCTTTATTTCACCTCCATCCACTTTTCAGCTTTCCTTTAGGGATTGTCTTCCACCATTTTATGGTAAAACTTCTTGAAGGCAAAGATTGTCTTTTCTTTTACTATTTACTAAGATTCCTCAGATCTTAGCACAATGCCTAGAACATAACAAGTGTTTAATAGATACTCATTGAAAAAATCAATGAGCAGACTCCTTCAATTACAACGAATCTTTTTTTTTTTTTTTTTGTCTGAAATCAGGCCAATCAGCCTCTTCACGTAGGGGATCACATCAAGCAGAAAAAATGTTCAATCTATTGTCAGCTGAACTAAGAAATTCAATTAACAATTAAGTTGTATTCACAGAATAACAATAGATTTAGGACAAGAGATCGATCATCTCATCCAACTTCTCTCATTTTACATATGAGTTTAAGTGACCTGCTAAATCCTTCAGTTAGTCCATAGCACTTTGACCTTAAAACCCAGCAGCCTTTCCATTGCATCATATCACCATCCAAAAAACACAACAGCCAAATCAAAGATATCCAAAAAGGACTTCCACTGTACCAGAATCTAGTTATTTCATTTCAAAGACCCAGCTGCCATGTGACTTGGATTCATAATAAAATTCTATGGGGAGGTAAAAATGCACTATGTGTTACACACCAAAATATTATTTGGAACTAAAAAAAAATGGAACCACAAAATTTCAACAATATTGTAAGAGGAGAGAGGGTTACAACCATTTAGAGATTTTCTTGGTCAGGGAAGTAGAAATTACTAAGCAACACAGTGGATTTACCTGTTGGTTTCTTTTTA
The DNA here is from genome assembly GCA_023553655.1 of Myrmecobius fasciatus. Classification (NCBI taxonomy): domain Eukaryota; kingdom Metazoa; phylum Chordata; class Mammalia; order Dasyuromorphia; family Myrmecobiidae; genus Myrmecobius; species Myrmecobius fasciatus. Next base: position 524,053 of record JAJPUD010000113.1, read on the forward strand.
GCTGTATAATGAGTAATTGAAAAGAACAAGGTAAATGCACAGGGGTTCCAAATCTAAGGATGAAGAATTTTTTTTGATAGCTGTATGTCAATAATATTAGCCTTTTTTGTAAATCTATGTATTTTACTTTATATATTTTAAAATCTTTTTTCTGAGAGGACTTTGTAGATTTCATCAAAGACCATGACTCCAAAAGAAAATTAAGGACCCCTGATCTTTATAGAAACCTGCATTAATTATTCAAATGACCACATCTGTATCATTATCTGACAACAGCAGTAAAGTTATTTAATTTTATTATATTATATTAATTTATCATTTTATTATTATATTAAAATACAATTTTGATGCATTTCAAGGGTAAGCATTTATCATATATGGCAGCTACAAACTTTTTTTAAATAGGAAATATTGTCATCTGTTCATCATTATTGACTTCTAAAGTAAGAAGAAAGAAGTTTAATCATTAATGCAAGATCAGCTAAATCCATCAGAAGTAAACTTTTCAGTCACTCAATCCCCAGTGTCAATTTCTTAAGTTTACTAAATCAAATGCTATATATTATTTATCTCAATTAAAAATTAATAGAGTCTATCTACAAGGTAGTGAACTTAATGATTAGCTGAGGACTTTCCCCTTATTTATATTTCTTAAAATCAGCTACAATTGAAATTAGGAAGAAGGTGGAAATGTTTTTTTTTTCAGAAAACTTCTATTATTGTTAGAATAATACCATTGTAAACAGTGCAGAGGAAAGGTTTTCAATTGGTTTAATCTAAAAAGAAAAAAACTAAGACTTCTACCTTTTTTTTTTTTACTTTTCTCCCAGAAGATAGACTCATAATTAAACTTTTCACCTTTCTAAGTTGCTAACTATGTACACTACACAGTGGGTGGTTTTTTTGCCTTGGAACAATGTACAAAGCCAAAATCCCTGAATGGAATTTCTAGTTGAATTTAACTAGGCATACTTTTAATAAGAAGATTTGCATATCTTTGTCTTTCAACACTTAAATAACTCATAATTAACTGAATTTGGGCAGCATATTGTTTCATCAAAAATAAGAGATTTGAAGCTATAATTTCCATATTTATTGATGTTGTATGTGAAAGGAAGTCGGAGAAGCAATGCTTCATGTCTGCCTTGAAGAGATTTCGGGAAAAAGAGTATATTAACCTTTCCCAGGATGCTCAGATATAGAAAAGCTTGTTTCTCCTGTTCAATGATGATGTCTAGAGCAACTCATCACGTCTTCTGCTGGGGAAAAACTGAATTTGAAGGGAATCCAGAGAATTTCCTGTTGTTGGAGCTCTGTGTTCAGGACGCTGTTCAAAAGAGGCTAATTAGAGTCACCACTAGGTGGGCACTGCCCTGCCATTTTTTAACTATTTCACAAGACGAAAAAGGGAGTTTGGGCACTTTGAATCTGTAGCAATACATGCTTTCAGAACCTATCATTTGCCATTCATTCATGTCAGTGGACACATTGGAATAACTCTCCAGGTTGTATAAATCAATTTGTGTTTTCCCAAAGGGAATTGAACATAGCCAAAGCTCTTTTAAAGGAATTTCTACTTTTTTATTGTTTTGACCCAAGACCTGGGATTTTATTTTGTGTAGGGAACTCCTGGAAAGCAAACTACAATCTACCAAAGTAGATCAGCACTTGCTCTGCAATTTATTATCTTAGAGAATATCCTGGAATTCAGAAAGGTAGAGTGATTTGTTTAGTCGTCTATGTCAGAAATGGAATATGAGCCCATCTTTCAACTTAGAGACTTTCTACCCATTACATCATGCTGCCATCCTATGCAACTCTGTGGCACTATTCGAAATAGTATTTTTAAGAGCAGCTACCTGAATCATGAAAGATGGTCTTTTATTAATAATTGAGAGGGGGGAATGAGCTGACATCATTTGTTTTTATATCACCTACCTTTGCAAATATGTTCCTTCTCTTTACCATTTCATAGAGCCATCTCTTATAAGAAAGAATAAGAACTGATGGGAAGAAACAAACTTACCCATCAACCCTCAAGTCTTATATGCACCATGCCATACTCACAGTCCTCCACTTCTGCAACAAAAGGAGGGAAATGTTGTATTCTTGTATTTCTTCTTTGGACTTTATTGTTGGTCATTCCATTTTTGTTTTCACATCAAAACATTTGTCAATGTATTTCTTTCCTTCACTCTTCCTTGACAGCTGTCCTTTACACTAAAGAACTCCCCACAAAAAGGGGGGAGAACATTTGGCAAAATTAACAAAGAAAAAGTCTAATATTAAATTCAGTATTCCACACCAATAATCAGGTACCAACCTCTACAAAGAAGAAAGGAAGCTACCTTCTTATATCTTCTTTTGGGACAACTTGATCTTTATAATTTTGTAGCATTCAGTTTCTATAATTTGGGGAGGGTTATCATTCTTTCATTTACATTTCTGGAAGCATTGTATATGTTTTCCTGGTGCTTCCTTTTCTTTGCATCAGTTCACATCTTCCCAATATTATTTCTATTTTTTCATTACTTAGTGTGTGGTAATATTCCATAATGATCAGGAAATACACCTTCTGCACTCATTTTCTAATCAATGAGTATCTATTTTGCTTTCAGTTCTTTGTTACTCCATTGGGAATTGCTATGTATATTTTGGTATCCATAGAACATTTCATTTTATTATTGACATCCTTGGGGAATGTGACTTGCAGTGGGCTTTCTGGGTCAGAGAATATTGCTCACTTTGAGTAATTTTAAATTGTCTTCCAGAATGCACGGACTAATTCACAACTCTACAACAATCTATTAGAGCATCTGTTTTCCCACAACCCCTTTAATAATACTTATTCTCATGTTTCATCATCTTTGCTAATTTCATAGTTATGACACAAAACTTCAGAGTTGTTTTTTTACTTCACATTTTTCTTACTTTTTTTTGAAAAATTGTCTTTCTTTTTTTAAATCACCAAGAGGAATAAAGTTTGGAGGGAAGGGGCCCTGGTCCCTTCAAATCTTCAAAGTCAAATCTTTAATGAGGTTATTAACCATATTAAAGAAAAAAATAATCTGGTAGTTTGGTCATTTTCAAGTAGCAACACTGAACTCTGCAGAGCTTCATCAAAGAGGAAGTTCTGTTCACTGAAGACAATGAATTCAAAGGTGGACAGTTCCCTAGGCATGCGGGCATTTCTTCACCAAGAAACTCTTAAAGGATCCTACTCTACCCTGAAGCTAATTAACAAATGCTGCATGTAAATAAAAGCAGGAGGAGATAGCTAGAAAGAGGAAAGGACATGAGAGATTGTTTCAGGAGAGTGGATAAATAGAGCATGGTATTAATAGGGTGTGAAATTAGTAATGAAAAGAATTTTAATATAAAAATAACACTGAAAAAATTGACACAATCATTTTTAACATACTATGTCAAGTGGGCTTCTAGTTATATAAAAAGTGCTTTTGCAATAGAAACTCTTTTTTAAAAGCAAGCAAATAAAATGTCTTACCCTGCATAAAAACTTACTTTCCAAAATGATTGATTCTCTGAATAAATTGACAAAGAATTTTGTTGGCAGTTTAGAGAACGGTGCTGAAAACAAATGTTATGATACTTTATGTTTTGAAATTATTTGAAATATAAAAATCTGGTAAGCAATTTTATTTATATTCAATGTTAAGATTTTTATGTCTTTTTTTAAAAAGATTCTATCTGGAAAATTATTCCATTTGTAATTACACATATAATGCAGCTATTAATCAGCTTTAATACATAATTATTGAGCTAGAAAAAAATCAATTATACAATTAGTTTTGTTCAGTTTTAAAGAATTGGGGGAAAGTCAAAGTTAAATATTAAAGGCAGTTTTACTGGGAATTAAAAATATTTAACAGCAAAAAGTCTTCAAAGGATCACAGATTTAGTTCTGGTAAGTATAACATAACCCAACTCTCTCGTTTTTACAGATGAGGAAACTAAGGACCAAAGAAGTTAACTAACTTGTCCATTGTCAGAGACAGCAGCTAGATGGTATAGCCACTAGAATGCTAAGCCTACAAGAAGACCTGGATTTAAAATCAACTTCTGACACTTAGTAACTAGTCCCCTAGTAGACTTCAGGTTGGACTAAAATAGGACATTTTTAGTTCAATCAACTGTTAACTAGAGATTTACTTGGCTAAGAAAAAGGATATTCCACAAAGATATGCCCTGAGGATGCCCCTAGTTGAAGTGAAAGCCTCTTGCCTGAATCGTCCATTGTGGAGCATCTACTTTGTATTTAGATAGTAAGAAAAGTGACCTTAGTGGTCTGAGTCCTTAGCCCCCTGTTTCAACTGAATCTCAAAGAATGTCTCTATATCTTTTAGGGGGAAAACTAGCCCCATCTGCATGGGAAGAGGGATGAGATATTTCTCCTGTTACAGATAGTGATTGTTGGAAATATTTTATATCTCTGCTGTGGAGAACTCCGGATGAGAAAATTCCATCCACTAAAACAAATGAACACTTGTGATGTGTCCTGAAAACAAGAGTCTGAGGCTAGCACCATAATGAACTAAAAATGACTTTATGTATGATGGAAACAAAAAAAAAGTAAACAAATTGAAATAAAGATAAACAGATTCAAGGGAATACATAGGAACTCTTTCCTCAAGACAAAAACTACTTCTACAGAAAGGCAGTGTGGTACAGTGGAGTGTGCTAAATTTAGTGTATCAAGACTCCCTTCAGAGGCCAGCAACATCTTTCCCTCAAAGTTCTAGAGGTAAGGGAAATCCTTTCTGTAATGCTATAGATTCAAGTCCCAGTCCTATAATCCAGTTATGCTCTTTTTATTTTAAATTTTCCTCGAAACTGCAGTCCAGTTCTATTAACATTGATTAGCTTTTACTTAGAGACTCTTTTATGTCTCCTCACTTCCTGGGGAGAATAGACAGGAACTTAAAGTCATTTCTAGGAAGAGCTGATCCTGCCAAGTTCACTGGCAAATCATCTACCACTGAATTAGATTCCTCTCCATCAGTGCTCCATAGCTAGGTTGAGTTCTTAACAAGCCACAAAACCTGGCATTGCCTTTAGTATCCTTTCAACCCTATCCTAGATGGCTTACAATTCTGATCTTTCCAACCTCACAAAGTCAACAACTGTCTCCAATTCTTCTTCACCTAAAAGAAGAATTGCAAAAATGCAAAGAAAATAAGCAACAAGCCAACCTTAAATGTGGAGGAAAGAATGGTATCCAAGAAGAAAAAACAAAAAACAAAAAAACTTGGAGATATTCTTTGACTGCCTAATCCCTTTCCAGTTTTGCCAAGTTCTACCTCTTGCTTTGTTTTGCCTCTCTTTGTAATATAGTAGCTAGTATACAGTAAGTGCTTAATAAAAGCATGATTTAATTTGATTTCATTTCTCCTAATGGAAATATTCACTGATTCATGATGATTGTAGGATAGCCAAAACCACAAAAAAGACAGATGCTGAATGTCCTTTTCTCTTAAAGAAGATAGTACCCCTAAAATTATTACTAAGCTCACTAAGTATGTTTGAAACTTCTGTACCAGCTGTACTTTTCCTAGTGTATTTTGACTTTATTATTTTAATTGAATACAATTTACTCAAATTAAGGTTTTTATTAGAAACTTGAAGATAAATAGTCTTCAGGTTTTAATGAAATCAACTTAGAATTTTCATAGCCATTTAATATTTTCTTAATTTAAATTGAAACAAAAAAAGCCATAATTTTTATAGTCCCCTAAATCATAATAGATTCCACTTTTTCCCCTAAAGACAACACATTAACTTAAGCAAACATTTTATTGGACAGATCCAAAGCAGCAAGAGGGGAAATAAAGTAACAGCATTATTATTTCTCATATAGAGAGTCTCCTAGAATAAACAGCTAAAATCACAACGGTTTAAAATTGCTTTATTCTTTATTTGTATCTTAATCTGTTAGAAAAATGGGGCATTCCATGCTCAGTTTTCTATGGGCGTGCAAGCACAAAGACAATTATGGCACTTGGTATTTTGTCTGGCCTTCTGCCTTTCCCCTGAAGCTATGAAAATGGCAGCATAGGAGAGAGAATAATGAAATGGTCAACCAATCCCAATTGACTGTGAAAAAAAAAAGGCCCACATTATATTTCTCAGACGCTAGAAAGTCTAGAGCAGAGTATTCTAAAGAATACAAGAAATGGCCCTAGCTCAATCCATCAACTGTAACCTTAAAATTATAATTTAGTGGCTTCTGGATGTTTCATAGAAGGGTAATTACCTACCAAATTCATCCAAGACTCAGTTTATTTGCGGGGAAAAAGAATCACAACATCTTGTACAGTATTTCTCCATAGGCTATGCAAACAGGAACCTAAAGCTAATGGTCCCAAGGATACCATAATCACCAGAGTGGGCATCATATTAGCAAGAGGATAAATCCCAAAAGTAAGTTTGCCTTTTCCTAGGGCTAGTTTACTAGACTAGATATATTTTTTGCCAAGCAGTACATATAGCTGGGCAGCTAGTTGGCACAGAGGATAGAATGCTGAACATGGAAACAGATTAATCTTCTGAGTTCAAATCTGGGCCCTGATATTTATTAGCCGTATGACTCTGGGCAAGTCACTTATCCCTGCTTGTCTCAGTCCCTCTATAAAATGAGCTGGAGAAGTAAATCACAAACCACTCCAATATTTCTACCAAGAAAACCCCAAATGGGGTCATGAAGAATTAAAAAAGACTGAAATAGTTAAATGAAACAAAAAAATATATCTCTCTCATTGCCTGAGGAAGAGAGAAATTGGGGAGAGAAGTACCCTATTTGATGACAATTTAGCAGCTACAATTAGTCAATGAAAACCCACCCAAAGTATGAAAAACTCACCAGACAACAAGAACTAGTATCCTCATGTATAAAAGGGCAGCTTTTATAGAGTTACAACAATAAGGACCTAGTATCCTCATCTGTAAAAGGGCAGTTTTTATAGAATTATAAGTTAATGGATCTAGAACTGACAAAGAACTCTAGGTCATTTAGTTCAACCTACCATTTTACAGATGAAGCAATTTGAGCCCAGAGCTACTTCCCTAAGCTCTTTCAGGCAAAAAGAGTCAGCGAGTCAGGATTTGAAACCAGGCCTTTAAAGCTATAAACCACAGCAAGAGCACAACAGCATGGATGACTAACTTGTCCTCCTGTAATAAGGAACTGGCCAATAAACCTGATCCCTACAAGCTTGCTCAGAAGTCCACAGGGTGTTTGCTTATCAGCCAAGCTCTCTGCTGGATCATAAGGACTAGACTTATTGTCCACTTTTCTGAATTATATTACTCATTAGCTTTATTGGGCTTGAGCTAAAGAATAACTTCCCTCTCCAAAAAAAACAAAACAAAACAAAACAAAACAAACAAACCAAAAAAAAACTCTTGACCTAAGCCTACCAAAGATTGGCTCAACCACTACAATCAAAAGTTCTCTTTGTCTGGAAATTACAATTTCCCCTGAGGGTATCCAAGCTCTAATGAAGCACCTGCAGGCCAGGGATTCTATCTTGCCCAGGCCCTTCCTTTATCCTTCCTGCCAATATTTTCTACACACACACACACACACACACACACACACACACACACACACACACACACCCTGAGTAGGAAATCCAGTGATAATCTGGTCTCATAATAAATAAAACTAGTGCTGGTTCCATCAGCCTTGACATGAGGGACAGGCATCCTTCAAGTAAGAAAATACTGCCAACTTGATTCAGACTTGACAAACGACCCCACATCTCTGCTTCTCCTTTGGCACTCACACCACCAAGGACTATCAGCAATCTCTACGAGGCAGAAGTCTGCCCCTAATGTGGCTATCTGAGTTCCTAAGGCATGAACACTCTCCATCTGCTACTTTTCTCCTCAGCCAGCTGAGGAGAATGGATTGTAGAATGACAATGATCGTATCACCTGCTATAATATTTTGTTGTTATTATTCAATTATTCAATCCTGTCTGACTTTTAAGGACTCCCTTAAGTCTTTTCTTGGCAAAGATACTGGAGTATTTTCTTCCCAGTTTATGTTATACATCAGGAAACTGAGGCAAATAGGATTAAATTTGTCCAGGATCACACAGCTAGGAAATGTCTGAGACCAGCTTGAAATCAGATCTTCTTGACTCCAAGCCCGTGTTTTACACACTATACCATCTAGCTGCTTTTATAATACTTTCTACCTTCATTCTGAACTAACTCTTAATTACTACGAACTATTCCCTATAGTAATTGTTAGCTCAGAAACAAAACTGCTTTTCCAAATTACTTTTTTTATTGCCTACTTTAAGGATTAGGGATTTGACTCAGATTCTGCAATGTATAATTATTGCCTATAGGTGCTTTATATACTACATTTAGGTATACCTACATTTTTTAGAGACTACGATCGAAAAGAATAAGAAGGTGTAATTCACTGATTCACTTAGCCCAAATCATTGATTCTTTCCACAAGGCACCCAGAAGTATAATAGAATCTTTTTTTATTTTTTTATTTTTAATTATTTTTTTTATTTTATTTCCATAACATATGTGTGGGTAATTCTTCAACAATAATCCTTACATACCTTTCTGTTACAAATTTTTCCCCCAACTCCCCATCCCTCCCCTAGATGGCAGGATATCCACTACATGTTAATTATGTTAAAATATTGGCAAATCGAATATATGTATACATATTTCCAAACTTATCATTGTTGTGCAAGAAAAATCTTATCTACACAAACGTTATATCAGATAAAGGAAACAATGTAAGCAAACATCATTCAAGGAGTATGAGAATGTTATGTTGTGGTCCACAAGTATAATAGAATCTTAATGAAGAATGATTTCCTATGAGTTGAGTAACAAAATCACGTCACCCTCTTTAGTCTAGATTGGCATGGCCAAGGCAATAGAACCAGACCAAAGACTTCTAATAACTGGATAATGTCAGTAGGCATTTGAACTCAAGTAGTCTGGCAAAGTTTGAAGTAAACACCCTTCTCTAGATGTGGTCTAACTAGGGCAAAGAACAGCCTCCTACTGGATATTAAGCTTTTGTTAAAGCGGCTTAAGATCACATTAACTTTTTTGGATGCTATGCTGCAATGTTTACATATGTCGAGTTTACATTCCATTAAAACCCCCAGGTATTTTTTACAGCAACTGTTGTTAAGCCACATCCTCCCCAACCTGTCTTTGTTATAGATTTTTCTTTAACTCAAATGTTCATTTATCCTTATGAAATTTCATCTTATCAGAGTCAGCTCGTTGTTCTAATCTGTTAAGATCTTTTGGGATCCTCATTCTGTCATCCAATTTATTCTCTGTCCCTCCCAGCTTTGTGTCATCTACAAATTTGATAAGCATGCCATTTATATCTTCACAAACTCACTAATTTTTTTAAGTTGTAGAACACTTACTTCATAAAGTTCATAAAGAAAAAATAAAGAATGACTAAATCGAATGAGTGCCATTGGAAACATAGTTTCCATCTTAAATTTTATTAGACAATTAACTAGAGCAGGGATTTTTAATCTTTTTTCTGTTCTGGACCTATTTAGCATTCAAATAAAGCCTAACTATCATGGTTTCTTCTTGTATTCACAATTGAAGGAAATATTAAAGTCTAATCAGAGTCAGTACAATTGTAAGTAACTAAGGGTGCAATTTTTTTTCCATCCAAGTTCATGGACCATTGCACTGAAATCTGTCTGTGGACCCCTGGAGTATAATAGGTCCTAAACAAATAGATAAGTTCATAGTACTTTTTAGATCCCAAGAAAGTTTTGCGTAAAATAACATCCTATTTGGATCCTAAATTATCTAAAAACCAGTCTGTTAAAAGATTCATAAGACCAGATACAGTAAAAATGAGGGAGTCAATATGTGTACAGAAAACATCAAAGAATATATATGTTGAATCTTAATAAATATTGGGGGTGAAAGGAATGGTCAACATTTATTCACAAATATGAATAGTGAAAGTATAGGGGAAATAATCAGAGGTAGGTGAGAAATGGAATAAAATAAGACAAGAGTCGTGAAAAACCCAAGTGCTGGTGGTAACTTGATTGAAATGAATATTCTCTCATGGTATCAGGAAAATTCACCTCAAGTTGTTGTTTTTTGTTTTTTTTTTTTAATTCAAAGCTCTTTGTGACTATTTCTACATAAACCTCTTAAGTAAAAGAATAAATTCTGATCTCTAGCTTACTTAATAGTTTTGCTACTTAACTGTTGAGTAAATTCTTGTTTCCAACTGATTAGCCTTGGGGTAATTTGTGGTGAGACAATGACATGCACAAATATCCCACAAACCACCCAGCTTGTTTTTGCCTAGACAAAGCAGAATCCTTCCAATACTGGCCCAGCCATTTAACCTGTTCTTGCTCAATGGGCCCAAAGGCAAATGGAATTCTAATGTAAGGAAAAGATTAGTTATAGCTGACAGCAGACAAAACAGGTAGCTTTGTTGAATTGAAAAATAACTTTACTAACAGAGCCCACCTGTTTGTGTTTATGTTGAGATGAGGATACAAAAGCAGAGGAAAACAAAAGAGAAGAGCAAAGAAATCTGATATAAGGAAAGTAGACCCGTGAGTTGCTACCCTGGGACAATGGGAATTAAAAAACAGTCTTTACATTTTTGTTTAATAGTAGTATAACTGGCATTATAATGTTGACTCCATAAATCCTACCCAAGTGCCATAGTCAGCCTACTGAATATACGCAAATAAAAAATATGTTGTTGTTGGACATATAAAAGGAACTGTATGATAACATTTTCACTAAAAGACCAAGATATCTTCCACTTTATCACTTCAAGCTTCTCTGGTCTAAATGACTTACTTTTATCCATTTTTCCAACATGTGTATTCTAAGTCCACTTAACATCATGGTCAATGAGCAGGAACAGCTTTGTTTGAAAATGAGCACCAGGCACAGGTATATTTTGGGCACTCAGGATATTACTCTCCCATCCCTAACTCTATAAGCTTTGAATAATATCTTCTTTCTTGGTAGCTTGTTCAAAGTCACAGGCCAAACACCCATTTGTTAAAAACTGCTAAATTAATTAAATAGCTGTAGCATTTCAGTTGAAAAAGGCACTGTAGTACTTGTATAACCAGAAAAAAAAATAAAACAAATTTTTAAAAAGAAAAAAGCATTGTAACACTTTTTAAGAGCAGAGTAGCATCCAGCTAAGTCAGTAGATGAAGATAGTAAAAAATGGGCAATGAAGAGTGAGCCCAGTAGATTTGCCCGACCAGCAAAGATGCTAATCCCAGAGAATCCCACAACAGAGCAGCCAGCTCAGCCAGTTTGGCAGTAGATGCCCAGCAGGTGAGTGACCTGTTCAGTCTCATCTGGCAGCAGTCTAGCATCTGAGTGACCTATTTGGCCTAACTCAGGCAGTACTGCCCGGTGCCAAGTTACCTGCCTGATCAAGCCCAGTATCCAAGCTCAATCAGAAGTCAGCACAGTAGCTAAATAATTTGGGTGATTCACTTCAGGAAAAGACTGACCCATGAAGCCAAACTAGTACACTCCACAAAGAGGGATAGCAATAATAGCAGTGTACACTGAGCAGAAAGCCTATGCCCAGCTCAGTGGTGGAACCATCCATCACCAATGCTATGCCCTGAAATGAATGCGGCAAGTATCCTCTGAAGAAAAAAAGGACCTCGAGGGTTTGAATTTCTACAATTGTGAATTGCCTTGGTCATACAAATCTCGTTCATTGGCAGGGACCCCTTAATTTCATGCTTACTCTTCTCCCCAATGAATGATGTATATTTGTGAGAAAATGCATCCCAGGTCTGGATGTTTGTTTTGTAACAACTCCATTCCATATGAGCAAATGCTGTAGCTGGAGAACCAAATCTACTAACTATTGAGAACATGAGTGAGGCTTTTTAAAGTGTTGTTGGAGGATAGACATCTACTCACTGGATTATTGCTAGAACCCTGTAAGTAGTAGCCTTACTCTTCTGGAGACTCATCCAACTAGTACTGCCATGGGTTGGGAAATGTTACTCTAAGATAGTATGTTACACTTCAGTCAGAGGTTAAAGCAGATCAAAAATGTATAGGAGTAAGACATAAAATCAAGATTTTGCTCTTGGACTCTAAATCCAAAACTCTCTTTGCTATAAAGCAGTATGTAAAGGCATATATTATGTAATCCTTAGAAATTAAGACTTTAAAAGGACTTTCTTTTTCATTTATAACATGTTTTTTAAGAAATGAATCTGGGAAAGAATGTCAGAAAACTTGTCGTAAATGTGACTAATAAAATACTTTTTAAAAACGTTTTGTTATTTTTACAAGTTGTTCCACTACTTTATGGTGTAAGATTAAAACATAAACACTGCTTTTATTTCTACAATGTATGTAAAGTTGTAATTGGGTAAAAAATTCTGAAAATGCAAAACATCATAAGACCATAGATTTTGAGCTCATAGGAATCATGGAAATCATCTAATCATGCTATTTCATTTCACAGAGGAAAGAAATGAGGTCCAGAAATTAAGTAACTTTGCCAATATCACACAGAGTAGCAGAGTCTGGATTTAAACCCAGGTCTTCTGAATTCAAATCCAGTGACAAAAAGAAAAAAAAAATCACTGAACAGAAGAGCTCCTTGAAAAGCAGAAATGGTCAAATGGAAAAAGAAATACAAAATCTTGCTGGAGAAAATAATCCCTTAAAATTAGAACTGAGCAAGTGGAAGCTAATGACTCCATAAGAAAACAAAAAAAACAAAGTCAGAAAAAAATTTAAAGAAGAAAATGTGAACTACGTTATTGGAAAAACAACTGGATTGAAAAATACAGTCAGGAGAAACCATTTAAGAATGATTGGACTTCCTGAAAGCTATCGCCAAGGGAAAAAATTAGGCATGATATTTCAAGAAATTATCAAGGTAAACAATCCTGATAATCTCTTAGACCCAAAGGGCAAAATCAAAATTAAAAGAAACCACCAATCACCTCCTAAAAGAAATTCTAAAAGGAAACCTCCCAGGAACATTATAGGCAAATTCCAGAGCTCCCAGATCAAGGAGAAAATAGTTTAGCTATAAGAAAGAAACAATTCAAATTTCATGGAGCTGTAATCAGGATCACACAAGATTTAAAGGCTTTCACTTTAAAGGAGTGGAGGGCTTAGAATATGATATTCCAGAAGGAAAGAAAAAGAGCTGAGATTACAACCAGGAATAACCTACCAAACAAAAATAAGTATAATTTTTCAGGGAAGGAAATAGATATTTAATGAAATAGAGGACTTTCAAGTATCTTGAAATAAAGACCAAAACTGAATAGGAAAATTGACATCCAAACAAAAGATTCAAGAAAAGCATCAAAAACCATGAATGAGAAATCATGAGGGATTCAAAAAGCTAAACTGTATATATCCCTGTATGGGAAGATAATACATGTAGCTCTTTAGAACTTTTTCATTATTAGAAGAGTTAAAGGGAATTTATATAGACAGAGGGCATGAAGTGTGTAAGTCAATTAAGTTGAAAAGATCTTCCAAAATTTAAAGGGTAGGAAGAGAGGTGTACTAGGAGAAGGAGGAAGAAAGAAGCAGAAGGGGAAATGTTGAGGGTAGGGAACAGCAGAAAATGCTTGAACTTTACTATAACTGGAATTAGTTCGAAGAGGAAAGAATATATATTTATGCAGTCAGTTGTATATAGAAATGTAATTTATCCAAGAGAGAAACAGAAGGGAAAGGAGAGATGACAGAGGAGGAGGATGAAAGGGAAAGTGCTTTAAAAAAGGCAGTGGTTAGAAACAAAATAGACTTTTGAGGAAGAACAGAATAAAAAGATAAAGGAAAAACAGAAAAAATGGATGGATGAATGGAAAAACAGACATAACTGTGAATTTGAATGGGAAGAGCTCACTCATCAAAGGGAAACAGATAGAAAAATGTGTTAGAAACCAGAATTCAACAATAATGTTATTTACAAGAGACACATTAAAAAAAAAAAAGCAGGTATGGCAATCATCTCAGACAAAACAATAGCAAAAATAGATCCAATTAAAAGGGATAATTAAGGAAACTATTTTGATAAAAATGAAGTAATATCAAAAAATTTTATAGCATTTCTCTAATAAAGGCCTCATATCTCCACTATATATAGAATTGAACTGAATAAAATTTATAAAAATTAGAGCTATTCCACAATTGATAAATGGTTAAAGGATATAAACTGGCAGTTTTCAGAAGAAGCAATCAAAGCTATCCATGGTCACATTTTTTTAAAAAAAGGTTCTAAATCACTATTGATTAGAGAAATACAAATCAAAACAATTCTGAGGTATCACCTCATACCTATTAAAAATGACAAATGCTGTAGGAAATAAACAAGAAATAGGTATACTAATGATTTGATGGTGGAGTAGTGAACTAATCCAATCATTCTGAAGAACAATTTGGAGACTAAGTCTAAAAAGTTACAAAACTGTGCACACTCTTTAACCCATCGATACCACCTAAGTCTGTATCACTAATATATCAATGAAAAAGGAAAACGACCTGTAGGTACAAAAATACTTATATAAGTAGCTCTTTTTGTGATGGCAAAGAGATGGAAATCAAGGGATTACTCATGAATTAGGTAATGGCTGAATAAGTTACAGAGTACAATTTTGATGGAGTACTATTATGCTATAAGAAATTATGAGAGGGGTTGTTTCAGAAAAACATGGCAAGAACTATATAAACTGATACAAAGTAAAGTGAGAATAACTGGGAGATCATTGCACAAAGTAACAGCAACATGATGATAATAAATCATGAAAGATTTGGGTACTCTGATCCAAGACAATTCCAAAGGACTCAGGATGAAAAATTGTTATCTACCTCCAGAGAGAGAATTGATGAACTGTAAATACAAATTGAAGTATAATTTTCTCACTCTCTTTTTTTTGTTTTTTTTTTTGAAATATGGTTAACATGGAAATATGGTTTGCATGATTTCAGACAAGGTATATAAAGATATGTGAGAGTAGAAGAACTAGACTTGATGACAGATTGGATGTGTGTGATGAGAGGATGGGAGAATGGCACTAAGGTTGCAAATGTGGATGACTGAAAAGTAGGAATACTCTCAAAAGTAATAGAGAAGTTCAAAAAAGAGTTGGACTTAGGGGGAAGATAATTTTAAACAAATTAAACTTAAGAAATCTAGAAAATATTCCATTCCAGACGTCTAACAAGCAATTGGAGATTCAGAGAAAGATTAAGGAGGGATAAATTGATCTGGAAATCATCAGCACAAAAATGATATTGAGTCCATGGGAGGTGAGAATGTCAATTAAGAGAATGGAAGGAGGAGAACCCCCAAGGACAGCGCCTTGGAGTATACCCACTCCTAGCACATATGACCCAGATGAAGATCCATTAAAAAAAAAAAAAAACTGAGGAAAAAGCAGTTTGAAAAGACAGAGGAGAATGAGGAGAAAGCTGTAGCTCAAAAACCTAGAGAGGAGAGTGTGTCCAAGAAAAGAAAGTGATTGACAGCATAAAAGATTGCTGAGATGTCAAGAAGGATGAGTTTTGAGAAAAGGATATTATATTTGGTGGTTAAGATGAGTGATAATTTGAGAAGATCATTTTCAGTTGAATGATGAAGCTGGCAACTAGAATGCAAAGAAAAGATGTAGTGGAGGCACCAATTAAGAATGATTTTCTCTACTTTTTGTTGTTGAAGCAATTGGGGTTAAGTGACTTGCCCCGGGTCACACAGCTAAGAAGTGTTAAGTGGCTGAGCACAAATTTGAACTCAGGATTTCCTGACTTCAGGGCTGGTGCTCTATCAACTGCACCAATTAGATGCCCCTAGGAATGGCTTTCTCAAAAAGTATAGTCATGAAAGGAAGAAGAGATAAAGGTCAAGAGCTAGAAAGGATAGTCAAATTAAGTAAGAGATTTTTAAGAATGAGGGAGGCATGAGCATGTTATTGGAGAGCAGAAAAGCAGACAGTAGATAGGGAGAAATTGAAGAGAAGTTAATGACTGGGGATGATTGGGCAATCTGCTAGAGAAGACATGATGCACCAACATCAAAGTTTCTTGTTGAGGGATTTACCTCGATAATGCAGAAAAGGGCCACTTTTTGTGAGGTACTAGGAGGAGACATCTATGTATAATGAAACGAAGTCAAAGGAAGAAGAGAGGACTTTTGGTGAAAGACCTCATTTTTTTTTTTTCCAGTGAAATGTGAGGCAAGACGCTTATTTGAGGAAGGGAAGGTGGGTACTATGGAGGCATAAAAAGGGATTAAAATATTTGAAAGAATTACTATAATGAGTTAATGGATTAGGGAAATATAAAAAGATTGCCTTGCTGCAGTGAGGGCCCAGTTAAGAATGTGTAACAAATTTGTAGTAAACTCAGTCAGCAGAGTTCTTTATATGGTTCAGTTCCTCGAAGACAGTGGGTGCAGTCCACAGTTGGGGCATGGCAAGGCATAATGGGGACAAGGAGCTCAAGTTTAGAGGATAATGTAGAGCTAGGGTTCAAGTTTGTGTTCACTGGGTAATGAGAGGAAGTCACAAAGGTATGCATAGCACATAAATAAATATTAGAAACCTGAACTATGCATGTAAGTTTCTGCTCATTAATTGTTGTACCTCAACCAATCTTAAGAACCCATAGGCATGTTCGTACAGGGTAATCCAATATTGTCTTGTAATCAAGAACTAATCAATATGGTCTAGATCAAAGTAGTTCACAATACTTGAAAGCTAGAGAGAATCTTAGAAGTCATTTAATCCAACTCTTGCATCTTTACAAACGAGAAAAGTAATTCTCCATTAATCAAATTAATTCTTTAAAATCATAAAAGAACCATTTTGTGGTGGAGAGAGAGCATTCTATTTGAGTCAGAAAATCTGGGTTTGAATTATGGATATAATACTTAGTCTATTGTGGAATATTTTGTTATTCAATCAATTTTGATTTTGATATTGAAGATTTTCAAAGATATTGAAGTGGTTTGCTATGTCCTTCTTCAGCTTATTTTACAAATGTGGAACTGAGAAGTGAGCAGAACCAAGAGAACCTTGCACATAGTAACATGTATGTTACTACATATAGTAATACATACAACATAGTAATATGATGACCAACTGTGATGGACTTGGCTCTTCTCAACAATGAGGTGATTCAAGACAATTCCAATGGATTTGGGATGGAAAATGTCAATCATATTCAGAGACTGAATATGGATCAAAGCATAGTCGTGTCACCTTTTTATTTGTTTGCTTTTTCTTGTGCTTGTTTTCCTTCTGGTCTTGTACAACATGACAAATATAAAAATGTTTAAAAGTACTGTACATGTATAACCTTTATTGAATTGATTGCTGTCTTGGGGAGTGGGGAGGTGAGGGAGGGAGAAACATTTGGAACATGAAATCTTGCATGAATGTTGAAAACTATCTACATGTATTGGGGGAAATGAAATACTATTAAAGAAAAAAAATGAGGAACTAAGGCAAGCAGGATTAAATGACTTGTCCAGGTTTATACAGCTAGTGAGTGTCTGTGGCCAGATTTAAACTCGGGAAGATTCCAAGCCCAGAGCTCTATCCCCTTAAACATCTAGCTGCTAGATCCACTTAATATTTGTGTAATCTTAGACCGAGTCATTTAACCTTTCATGTCTGGTTTTCTCTTCTGTATAATGGGGAGTGTTGGACTGATTTCTAGGATCCTTTCTGACTCTTGAGTTATGAAAGCAGCATAAATAGAATATATGTCCAGGTCTTCTGACTATGAATGCAGAGCTGTTTCTACTATATCACAGTCTTAGAGCAATGAGACTGAAAAAAGCCAGAGTTCCACAAAAGTCTGAAGAAAATGAGTTGGGCTACCTTGCAAATGATGTGTGTGTGTGTGTGTAATTGCCCATATTTTCATATTCAGGTGGGTATGCAAGGTATTGACTTATCTAATTCTTCTGTTTGGGTCATGAAATGTTTGTTTTACTCTTTCATTTATACTCTCAACCAGTAGGTGGGACTCAGCAGGTAGAGTCCACCAATCAGCAAGCAGTAAGCAGTGAAGTTCTTGCAGTCACAGCATTCTAGCAACAACATCAACAGGATTTACCCAACCTAATGAATCCCCACTAAGAGCAAAGATGAGATCTGGGGGCTCGGGTTAATCAGTGATTACAATTGCCCTGAGTTTCCCATGGCTATGCCTTCACTGCCATCAAGCTCCCTCTTGCAATGTATCTGCTTAGTCATCTAGTGCTACCATTTGGTGAACTAATCAGAAACAAGGGCATCCTGGCAGCACAGAACATCAACACTGAAAGGGATAGAGATCATGGATCTGTTTCCTCTGACATGGACCTTTATGCATTGTCCTAACAATCTGAGTTTAAATAGGCTTAGGAGCAGAAGAGTAACCACTAGGTGATGAACTGAGAAGAGGAGGCAGCCACAGTAACTCCCAGCAGAAGGGAATACCAGTGATATCAATCCAGATCTCTTGGTTGTACCATATGATCCTTGGGTTGATGTGCTCTGATGATCTAGTAAAATGGGAGAAAGGAAAATATGATGGTACAATCTATTGATTAAACAATCACCAATCATTTATTATGCTTTCTACGTTAGGTACAATGCTAGACATGAGGGATAGAAAGCTAAAATCTTCAGGCTTACATTCTATTTGGGGAAAGAGCATGTACATAAATATGTATAAAATATATGTGGGAAAATTTGGGTGAGGGAATACTAATTTAGGTATTGTGGTATAAGTGTTTTGGAGTAGAAAGATTTGTATTCAAGATCTGACTGCTATTTAACTAAGTTAAAGTTGAATAAGTCACAATCTCTCAAGGCCTTGGTTTCCTCACCTGCAAAATGAGGTTAAAAAAAAGTAGTTTCTAAAGTCCCTCCCAGTTGAAAATCTATGATTTGATATCTTACTAATGCAGACACTAAAAACAGAATGTTGTTCATCCTTTGCTTTGCACCTCATGGGTTCCATTCACTGATTCAACAAACATACATTGAATGTCTCTGGTCTGCAGAATAATGTGCTATGTAGGCAAACTTCATAAAGCACATCAATCTATGACCCATATACAAGTAACTTAAGACCTCAAGTACTCCAGGGATTGATTAGGAGATCATTAATATGAACACTTCCTCAACTAGTGCAGAGTAGAAACTTTCCACACCCAAGCAAATGGTTTTATGAGTTACTATAGTTGAAAAAATAATTTCTCCCCTTGAAGTTAACCTTCTAGGGATGATCTGAATCTGCCTGAGATAGCCCTCACAAGGCAGACTGAGTCCCTCTCTGAATCTGCCTGAGATAGCCCTTGCAAGGCAGACATATGGTCCCTCTCTGAATATGCTTGAGATAGCCCTCACAAGGCAGACAGGGTCCCTCTCTGAATCTGAGATAGAGATAGCCCTCACCAGGCAGATGTGTAGTCCCACTTCCCAGGAAGCCTGTACTTAAAGTCTATAACCACTCCCTGGCAAAATGTTAGATAATCCAAGGTCAAATTCATGCTTTGGATACATATCAGGAGAAAGCATGGAAAGCTAGAATGTGAAATAATTTATCCACACATAGGAGATATGTAAGCAATGAGCTAAGTGTAGTATTATGATGGAAAAGAACATCGTGTCAAGAATGGAGCCTCAATACTCTACATTTCCCGTCTGTCTCTATCTTAGTCTCATCCTCATGTAGTTTCCAGATGCAAAGGTTATACACCAAAAAGCAAACAATACAAGACTGACACTCGTGCTAGAAATTTTATGTTTATTTTGCAATGACCTGAAAATAGGAACAATGTATTAAAAAAAAAAAAACTATTTATTAAGGCTCACTATGTTCTAGGCACTGAGAATACAAAGACAAAACCAATGACAGTCTTGCCTTCAAGTTTATATTCTAATGGAGAAATCAATACATATGGATAGCCAGGAAAGAACACTTTGAAGATTAGGAAGGTTACCAGGATTGTGAATGGGGGCCATGGGAAAAGAGGCTTTTTATTGCAACTCTCACAATTTCCATCCCCAATTAATATTTATATCATTGTTTTGTTCTTTTTATTCTTTTATTTTTCCTTCTATATCTATGTATTTTGTTGATTTTCTTGTGATATGGATGTGTATACAGACATATGTAATTCAAAATTAATTCTGATCTTATGATTCATTAATTTCTTTAACATTAAAGTTTTGCCTTCAAAAAGTTTGAAAATTCCTACTACAAACTTAAAGTAGAATAGAATATTAAGAAGGGGATCAGTATTAACTTTTTTCCTTCTATCCTACTGGAAATTTTTCTCATAAAAAGCAGACCAAACATATATTTATAGCAACCGCTTTCTAAAAGTAGCTCGACCATGTTAAAGGATGCCTAAAAATAAAATAAAACATGTAGAAGAAAATGGACTAAATTTATATTTCAATATCATCTTAATGATATAATAATATATAATAAATAACATAATAATAAATAAATTTGTATTTATGGAATACCCACTATATTAAAAGTATTAGAAGGATGCTAGAAAGGAAAAGAAAAATATCTCAATTAGACTGCTTTGAACATGTGTAAGTTTCACACATTTCACAAACCTGGACAATAAATAGAAATGACAGTGTAATCTGAAGGTTAATTTCTAGCAAATAACTATTATTGTCCACTACAAGATTTTGAGCCACTGCCCCATACTATCGTGTAGTTATATATGGGGAGCAGACTATCTATTCTAGAGATATGTTTCATGTTCTACATGACACAAAAAGAATCAATCAGGGCAGTCACTAATTTATGCAAAACAATTTCATCTAAATGAGAATAGCATTTACCTACACTGGTCTGATAATCTCAATATATAAAAGTTTCTAAAAATGTACTATTTTAGATATACATATGTGTGTGTGTTTGAAATAAAATATCTATGTACCTATGTAATATGGAGATTTGAAATTACTATCCAAATAATTAAGTCCCCAAACCTCCTTCTGCCTAATATAGTCTAAAAGTGAATGGTAAAATGATTATACCAATTATCCTGTCAATTCAATTCTCACCACCTTTTTTTGTTCTTCAATTAGCTATACATTTCCTCAATTCTCAACTTTACCCAGCACCAGCAACCACAGCAAGAGTACGTTCTTGTGATGAGGCCTTTCTCCAGGTATATTGAAGAAATTGCTTTTAAAAAAAAAAAAAAGGAAAGAAAGAAAAGAAAAGGAAAAGAAACAGGTTTTATTATCAGTGCAAAAAGGGGCAAATAATGAAAAGTCAAATTCATTTTATAATTTGAAATAAATAGTAAAACAAACTTAAATCCTACCTCCTCAAACTCAGATTTTAAAATACTAGAAAATTACTTGATAACAATTTATATTCTTCCAATACAGTGTTTATTAATTCTCCCAGAAAATTATCTTTAGAAGAAATAAGTGATCTTTTAAGTGAGATACCCCAGAAATGGCACTCAGGAGATTTGTTTAATATTTGAGCAATATCATTTTACCTTGTTTGACAAAATGACATATGATAGAACTTTATTTGAAAAGCAATTTAAATGTTGGGATACATTTTTAAATAGTAAATTTTTAGTATCTTGTTGTCTAGCAAAAGTTTTTTTTTTTTTTCAAAAAGTTTCTTATACTTGTGACAGCTGGAGATGTGAAATTGAATCCTATCTACCTTGACAATCAATACTTCTTTAAAAAGTGATCCTACATGAAATAGACCCTTAAGTTCATGTGTTGGTTCTATGCTTGTATGAAGTTTAGTCAAAAGACATCTGTTCAGATATCTTTATAGGAACTGTTCTCTTATTTTCCACTAGGTAAAGCTATTCCTCTCCTTCCTCCCTTCTCCCCTCCTCCTCCTCCATAGATGACTGCTGTACTTAAAAGGATATTTAATTTGTATCATTTCTAAGTTACTCTGGTTTCCTTTAGTTAACCCTTCACTTCCTCACACACAAATGGTTTATTAAATAACCTTGTTTAATTTCAGTTTTCAAATATGAGAATTTTTTTATTAACAGTAATGAAGAGGTATTTTTAAATCTTCAGAATTGAAATGCAACTTTTCTTTGAACATTTACTCTGACAAAATGGATAGGGAACCTCAGTAGCTTAGAGGAAACTCAAAAACTCATACTTTAGAATACTGTGGCTTCTATTTTCAACATATTTAAGATAACTTGTAGTAATAGTTTAATTATCCCTAATGGTTTGAGCGATTGGATTTACTTTAAAAAAAAAAAAGCAAAAGTTTAAATATGATAGTTAAAGCTAAAAGTAACTATTTTCAACTTGAGTTGAAAAAATATCAAAATTCTGGTAGATTCATATAGATTCACATACTGTAACTCTAACCTTTAGTATTTGACATTTCCCTGCTGAAATGGAGCAGTGGAAACTTTTCAGCATCTGTGTTGCTTTTGGAAACTAGCATTTCACATCTGCTGTCTCTGCAATGCAGTGTCCAAGCAGGGTGTAAAAGGTTATTTCATAATTGCCACTGCAGATGATATCAGAATCATACCTGTCACCTTGTGGCTCAATCTTCCTAAGAATAATGATTTTTTTTTCCCCAACAAGTATGTGATTTTCTGAATACCTTCTACAAATGGAAATATAGACTGAGTTTAAAGAAGGGGGGGAGAGAAAATCAAATGAACTCTAAGGCTACTTACTGCAGGTAAAAATAGTCTCTGCGGACAGTACATTTGCTTTTACTGGATTGATGAGTTAATGTTTTTGAAAACCTGGCAGCTTTAATTCCTGAGGAATTGTATCCATCTGAGAAGTTTGATAATGCCCTAAACTACCCTTCAACAAAAAAGCAGTAATAAAAGGTGGTGAGGTATTGGGTATGACTATAATGCTTGGTGAAAACTCAGAACTTTTACCAATATAAAAGCATTTTACCTATTAAGAATACCCTGCAGAAGGAGGTAGCTGAGCTAAGCAACTGAAAGCAGAAGTTACAAGGCAAAGATTCCATCAGTTCAAGGATTATACAAATGCTGTTAATTATTATTTTTTTTTATTTTATGACAAGTGCTGAGGGTTTTTATTTGTTTATTTTTAAATGGGGGGGGAAGTCTGCACTGGCCTTAGATGTACCTTTAATTTTTCTTTCCACCCCCACATATACCCTCCCCAAACACAACTTTTGTTTTTTAACACTACTTATATTTTTGATTTGAAACCTGACAAATAGCAAAAATTTATCAACCCAAAAAGAAAAAGGAAAGAAAAAAAAAAGGAAAGAAAAAGAAAAAAAAAAGTATTTTGCCACCCTCCTGGCTAACTGAAATGCTTGTTCCTGAGATTACAGTAATTACAGCCCCAGCATGAGCTCCATACAAGCGCTAAATGAAACAGCACATCAATTAAAAAATAAACACTCCATTCTAGGAGTAAGACTACCCCCCGGGACGTCCTAACAAGCGTAAATGAACCTGCCAGGCAGCCTGCCCCTCCACCCCACTCCCTGCTCTCTTATCTTAAGGTGGGTTGGACGAGTTAGCAAGGGGAAGGGTTAATTGGCACACTAGCAAGCGGTAGGTAAAAGAAATCCTGGTCCCCATTACCCCACGCACTGACATCACAAATTAAAGTCCGACCTGCTGGCCCCAGAGGCTAAGTAAGTCTCACCTCTTCCTGGATCTGGCTGACAGGAATAAATGGTGGGGTGAGGAGAAGGGGGACGCTCGGGCAAAGTCAAGACTCAGAATATAGGTTAGGCAGATGTGCATATATAGATATGTAACATGTGTTTATGATGTGGGGATATAATGCAGATGTGCTTGCAAAACTTTGTTTCAGCAACTTGATGAAGTTTCACAGTGCAGACCACGGGAGGTGGGGTTTGGATTCAGAGGGCATCCAGGACCAGGCAAGGGACAAAATGCTTTTGAAACTAGTCGTGGTGGTAGGGGGTGGGTGTTGAGAGAGAATATTTTGCAGTGATTTAAGTTTTGCACGTATATTTTTATACAATGTGACATACAAATATGCTGTATCTATGTGTGTACAGATGTGTGTGTGCACGCACTAAATCACAAGTCCTACTTTCTTCTACAAATGCTTCTCTTCTCCCTGCGCATCACCAGCACCTAATACAAACTGTACCAAATATTCGTTCCAATTTTCAGTATACTCCATCCAAAAAAAGTCTGATCTGACAGTCAATTTGGCAGTTACCTAGTTTAACTACGTCATTTTTAGTGAGGAGGAAACCGAGGTTCAAAGGGGTTGTCACTTTGTCACTCCACCAAGTTCAGTTTAATGAGACCACAGCTAGGAGTCCTATCTGATGAACTCTCCTAGATCACCGTGACCCATGGGTCACTCTCGCGGTGACCCCAAGCCACATCTACTTCTAAGATCCTTAAGGGCCACTCCGTTGGAACCAGAATAATAATAATAATAATATTAATAATAAAAATAATAAAGTAGTCTGAGTTGTCATAAAGTAAAGAGGTACAGAGTTAGCCCCCTTCCATCCCAAAGTCCTTTGCACTCACCTGGCCAGGCCCTTCCACTCCGCAGAAACTTCCTAAGCTTTGCCATTTAAGGCTGTTTCACGCAGAGTGCGGGAAGCCTTCTCCAAAAGATATCAGAGCAACAGCTCACTGACCACTGACACAGCTTCGTTCACGTCTAGATAATGAAACTTTATTAACCTGCTACTTGTGAGATGGAAGCTGGACGAGGTCACACTCATCCAGAAACTACCGACCCAAGGATTCGGGGTGCAGACAGTACTCCTCAGGGATGCAAAGTAAGAGAAAGATGCAAACCAGCGAAATAACCTACTGAAGAGAGAGGAGGGATACTTTGATTTGCTGTTGTTTGGTGGTTTTTTCAATGCAGTTTAGGAGGCGGATTCACTGCTTCCTCAGGAAAACCACAGCTTCAACAAGTGAAAGGCGCACACACCCCCACCCCGCCATCACCCTTTACCTAACCCAACCCTCGCCCGCCCCAGATAGCAAGCACAAAAGTGTCTGCCTGTACATCTTACAAGCATGGAGTCGGTATTATGGAGAACCTCCTTAAGTGGAGTTGAGATTTGAGAATCCCAAATCTCCGCCCCCTCTTCCGAAAGATAGGCTGACTTAACCCAGGAGGCGGAGACCGAGTCAGTTCCGTATAAATATTCATGAGGCCGCGGCTAGAAGCAAGCGGGGGCTGGAGACTGGGAAGTTGTGCAAAGGGCGCTGCTCCCGCGGAGGAGACAGCAGCAGCAGTAAGAGCAGTAGCAGCAGCAGCAGCAGCAACAGAAGAAGCTCGGGTGTTTGGTTTTTTTGGTTTTGCTAGTTTGTTGTTGTTTGGTGTTTTTGTTTGTTTTTTGTTTTTTTTTTTAACTGGGGGCCAGACTGCTTACAAGTTGGCACGTCCCCTAGAAGCACCGCCACGACTTTGACCTAGAGGGGAGATCCGTTTGCCCCGCACCCGGCCGAGAGAGAGCAGAGCTGCAGCTCCTGCAGAAGACGTAACCTAGCGGCTGCTGAGTCCGGAGAAAACCTGCTTGGCGACTCGGCTTTGAGGAGGGAAAATTTGTTTGCGGGTCTTGGGTTGTTCTTAAGAGGCAGAAAGAGCTGGGAAGACTAACATCGGGACCCAGGGAGTTTACTATATATTTGCTCAGCCATCTTGACTTTGCATCACCACGGGGAGCGGAGGCGAAACTTACTGCCACACCACCTTGTGTGCTCAGCAAAGTCAGGGGCAGCCCAGAAGCAGCCGGAGAAAAAGTGGCTGCGGCCCGAAAGAAGAGGAAAAAAAAAAAAAAGCAAGTGCAATAACAGGAGGACGATGAGACTGCGACTAGAAACGCTCCTCCAGGCGGACTGAAACTGGACCTGAAAATTTTTTAAGGGGGGGAAGGGGGAAAGAACCCCCCGGGGAGGATTGCAGTGCTTTTCTTACTCCCTCTTGATTTACTCCTTTCCAAGCCGCCAAGGAACTGCTGGGGGACTTGGAGAGGGGGGGGGAGTGCGGGGGTGGCGCTTTCTCTCCCCCCGCCCCTGGCTCCCGGGGAAAGGAGCCGCTACTGAGACTTGAGGCGGGTGGGGGGCAGGGGGCAGGGGGGGAGGGAGGGAGGGAGATTTAGATTGATTTCCTGATTCCCAGCTTCCCGGACTGTGAGATTTGGGACTAGCCACTGCCGGGGGAGGCTAAGGGGGCGCAATCGGCAGCTCCGTTTACAGCCCACTTCTCCCTGGAGAAGCCGAAGAGGGGCAGGGGGAGGGACCTGCGAGAGAAGCGCAGCCCCCACTGCTACCTGGGGGAAGCTTGGAAGGCGCTCGCTACAGGGCTTGCTCACCAGGCTACTCTTTCCCCCTCTCCCTCCCTCTTTCTCTTCTTTCTCCACCCCTCCAGCAGTTCCCGCTGTGCAGGGAGACGTTTGGGGAGAACTAGCTAGCGTGGCGAGACGGACACTTGGAGGACTAAGAGGTGTGCGGGTCCGCCATCTGGGCCGTGAGCGAGGAGCCAAGTATGGAGTGGAGTTACCTGTTGGAAGTCACCTCCCTGATCGCTGCCTTCTCCCTGCTGCAGCGCTCCAGCGGGGCGGCCGCCGCCTCAGCCAAGGAGCTGTCGTGCCAAGAGATCACCGTGCCCCTGTGCAAGGGCATCGGCTACAACTACACCTACATGCCCAACCAGTTCAACCACGATACGCAGGATGAAGCGGGCCTAGAGGTGCACCAGTTCTGGCCCCTGGTGGAGATCCAGTGTTCTCCGGACCTCAAGTTCTTCCTGTGCAGCATGTACACACCAATCTGCCTGGAGGACTACAAGAAGCCTCTGCCTCCCTGCCGCTCAGTGTGTGAGCGAGCCAAGGCCGGCTGCGCCCCGCTCATGCGCCAGTACGGCTTCGCCTGGCCGGACCGGATGCGCTGTGACCGGCTGCCCGAGCAGGGCAATCCAGACACCTTGTGCATGGACTACAACCGTACTGACCTCACCACTGCCTCGCCCAGCCAGCCACACCACCATCACCCGCCACCGCCCCCTCTGCCTGGCGAACAGCCGCCCCCGGGCTCCGGACACCACCGGCCCCCGGGGGGCCGGCCCCCGCACCGGGGCGCCGGAGGCGGCAAGAGCTCGGAGGCTCCCGCTCCCCCGGCCAGGGGAGGAGGCGGGAAATCCCGGGCCCCCGGCGGCGGCTCCTCCCCTTGCGAGCCCGGCTGCCAGTGCCGTGCGCCCATGGTGTCTGTGTCCAGCGAGCGGCACCCCCTGTACAACCGGGTCAAAACGGGGCAGATAGCCAACTGCGCCCTGCCCTGCCACAACCCTTTCTTCAGCCAGGACGAGCGCGCCTTCACCGTTTTTTGGATCGGCCTCTGGTCCGTGCTCTGCTTCGTCTCCACCTTCGCCACAGTCTCCACCTTCCTCATCGACATGGAGCGCTTCAAGTATCCGGAGCGACCCATCATCTTCCTCTCCGCCTGCTACCTCTTCGTCTCAGTTGGCTACCTGGTGCGCCTGGTGGCAGGGCACGAGAAGGTGGCGTGCAGCGGCGGGGCAGCTGGAGCTGGTGGCGCGGGCGGGGCTGGCGGCG
>JAJPUD010000113.1:552079-646316 GCA_023553655.1 Myrmecobius fasciatus
GCTGGCGGCGGGGCCGGGGCAGCGGGGGCCGCGGCTGGGGCTGCTGGGGGCCCCGGAGGGCGGGGCGAGTACGAGGAGCTGGGCGCAGTGGAGCAGCACGTGCGCTACGAGACTACGGGCCCGGCACTGTGCACCGTGGTCTTTCTGCTAGTCTACTTCTTCGGCATGGCCAGCTCCATCTGGTGGGTGATCCTATCGCTCACCTGGTTCCTGGCAGCGGGCATGAAGTGGGGCAACGAGGCCATCGCGGGCTACTCGCAGTACTTCCACTTGGCCGCCTGGCTGGTGCCCAGCGTCAAGTCCATCGCGGTGCTGGCGCTCAGCTCGGTGGACGGCGACCCCGTGGCCGGCATCTGCTACGTGGGCAACCAGAGCCTGGACAACCTTCGGGGCTTCGTGCTGGCGCCGCTGGTCATCTACCTCTTCATCGGCACCATGTTCCTGCTCGCCGGCTTCGTGTCGCTCTTCCGCATCCGTTCGGTCATCAAGCAGCAGGGAGGCCCCACCAAGACGCACAAGCTGGAGAAGCTCATGATCCGCCTAGGCCTCTTCACCGTGCTTTATACCGTGCCCGCCGCCGTCGTGGTAGCTTGCCTTTTCTACGAGCAGCACAACCGCCCCCGCTGGGAGGCCACCCACAACTGCCCCTGCCTGCGGGACCTACAGCCGGACCAGGCCCGCCGGCCAGACTATGCCGTCTTCATGCTCAAGTACTTCATGTGCCTCGTGGTGGGCATCACCTCGGGCGTATGGGTCTGGTCGGGAAAGACGCTTGAGTCGTGGCGGGCCCTGTGCACCCGCTGCTGCTGGGCCAGCAAGGGAGCCGGCCCGGGCTCCGGAGCCGCCGCCGCCGTGGGCGCGGGAGGAGGAGGAGGGGGGGGAGGAGCAGGAGGAGTCGGGGGAGGCGGCGGCGGGGGAGGAGGAGTGGGAGGCGGAGGAATGGGAGGAGGGGGCTCTATGTACAGCGATGTCAGCACGGGCTTGACGTGGAGATCGGGCACAGCCAGCTCGGTGTCCTATCCCAAACAAATGCCATTATCCCAGGTCTAGAAGGGGGGCGGCTGTGGGCCAAAGGAGAGGACTTCACGGAAAAGGACTAAGCGGGGGCGAGAAGAAAAGGGGAGAAGGGACCTTTGACTGTCTGAAGTTCCCACCCCCGCCCCCCCCTCTGTTGATTACTATTAGCATGATAATGAAGTCTTAATGGTGTCCATTAGCCGGGACTTAAATGATTTGGTTAGAACAATGTACCTGGCATTGAAGACTCGCCGACCACATCCCCTCCCCCCTTTCCTCCATTTATATGCAAGGAACTCTTACTGCAAGGCAATGTTAATTTTTGTTGTTGTTGTTGGCAAAGAAGGGCGGACTCAGTCCAATCTCTGGAACGGAAGGCAAGAAGCTTTCACTCCTGGTCCTGTGCTCGGCCTGGAAACCCAAAGTGCAGCACATGTTTGAGGGCTGTGACTTCCTCTCCCCCCCCCCAAAACACCCATATTCACTCTCTCCCAAAAACTGTCGTGATTAACACGTCCCATAGGAGAGAGGATCTCGCCCTAATGGGACTGCAAGGTTTGGGTTTTCTCAAGGACCAGGCAAATGCCTTAAACAAACAAACAAAACCATGTCTTAATTATACACCCCAAGTAAATACGGGTTTCTTACATTAAAGGATGTATTTATATAATTATTTGTTAACTTGTAAAAATATGTAAAATATGTACATATCAAAAGATATACTGTCTGTACATTTTTTTGTAAAAAGTTTAGAGGCTACCCCTGTAAGAACAAATATGACTATTCTATTTTGTCAATAAAATGACTTTTGATAAATGATTTCAGCTTTGCCCTCTCCCCCTGCCTGTTCTAAACTGTTACTCTTTCGACTACTTTTGGAAGAGTAAGGAAAGCATCATACAACAATATAATTTTCTATATGAGTAAAGGAGCGGACACTGCTCTGAGGCCTGGAGAAATATTGCCTCTGTTTAAAAAACTTCAGTTCGGCAATTGTTTGCGAAGTAAATATCGTAGTTTAACTGGAATCAAAGCTCAGTTTTTGCACCCTCCCTACCATGGGATTTGTTGCCATAGCTCTATTCTGTTCCTTGGTTAATGACAATCATTATAGTAATTAACATATGTGTAAACTGAATACTTGTAAGGCAGTCATTTCCCTTAGGCTCTGTTATTTGCCTAGTAAAATACGGGCTAAAGCTTAAAATCCCAACAGTTTTATTTCTGTTGTCCATGATTTTCCAAACCCCTGGCTTTGCAGGGTCTCCACACTACTGAAGTGTGAATGTTAATGTTTTAAAACCCATGGATCCCACTTTACAGTGTAAATCACCAGAAATCGGGCAGTAGGTAGATCCAGCTCTCTTTAATAGATTAAACTAACGGGTTAACATCTTAATAACCTATCATACTTATGTATATCAAATGTACTTCTTTTCTAAGAGAAAGGGTATTGTTCCTCTGTCAAGACTAAGCTAATTTATTTGAGCAGAAGGCTGTTGAATTAGCAGAAGAATGCTTTGGCAATTGTTGAACTTTTTACCTGTCTGCCCAGTGGCTCAGCACATCATTCCTTTAAGAGGAGCTAAATGAATAGGGTTAATCTGTAGGGAACTTGGTCTTTTGAGTTGGAAAAACTTTGATCTTTTCTCCTCTCCAAATGTGATGTATAGTCTGAAGTTTCTTTCCCTGCTGCTGGGTTCCTCTTGTTGCAGACCAATTGGCCACCATGGAGCCTTAAAGTTCTTCAATTAAGGGTATGTGGGACTTTTGCTTAAAAAAAAAAAGAGGGAGAGGGAGAGAGAGAGAGAGAGGAAGACTTGTAACAGTTAGTGAACACCAGAGGGAAAAGGGAGAGCAGCCTTTTAAACAGATTTTCCCTGCATTGTTAGCCAGACTACAGGCAGCAAGGCATGGGTTGAAGCATTATAGAAAAGAGCTATGAATGCCCTACAGGTGGTCTGTTCACATAATCCCCCAATTTAAAGCATTTTCCTTTGCTGGACAATTGCATTACAAAACTCCCTTCTTTTTCACTCCTAATTGAACCAATGAACTATTATAAACTACTAAAGTTTTTTTCTTTAAAAAAAAAATCTTGTGTCTAAAATCTATTGACTAAATTCTGGCAAATTTTCTGAACTACAGTCTTTTAAGGCACCGGAAGTAAAAGCTTCTTCATCAGACATTTCTTCTTTTCAGATATTTTTATGCCTTATGCTTGTTATTTTCTGTCAGATTAGCAATAATGTAAAAGTAATTGGTAAGGTTGTGTGTTAGCATTGAAAAGATAGCCCCAGGTCCCTTATTAACCTGTCAATCAAGATAAGAGATGGGCAGCTACCCTGCTAATGACATAGGCATCCATCATCATTTGTGGGAAAAACCTTCTCCATTGAGCTAAGACTTGTTTCTTGCATCCCCTGAAGATATTTTCCCTTTACTTTCCATAAGAGGAATTTCCAGTTGTGTTAAGTTTTTTAAAATACAGAGTGGTAAGGAAATCAGAAGCCTGATCTTTTCCCACAAATCTTTGGGTTACTTTATGACCTTTTGAAACAGGACTATCACACATAACAGCTGGCGGTAATATTTTTGAAACATCCTCCCAGAGTTATCCTTGCTACTAACTGGATTTCTGTTTAGAATAGCTGCAAAGCTCCTTTAGATTGCTCCTTTATCTGTCTTAAAGTTGAGGGAAGTTTTAAAATACTTACCTGCCCAGCAATTTTATTAAACAATTGTCATTTTGTAACTTAGGTATCAATAAATGGTCAACACATTCAATAATTATCATCCATTGTTTATGCACAAGTTCTTAATTATGAATCATTTACCAATGGTGAGTTAAAAAAAATTTATGCTGACCAAAGTGGGCTTTATTTACCTTCTGTACAGGGAAAGGGAGGAGGGATAAATTGCTTGGCAAACTGATTTTTCATTATGGCAAGCCATTCCTGTCAACCACAACAAATGCATCAACAAATTTTCGACTAAGCCCTGCAACCAAAGTTTTTTCCCTCACTTATTTAGGGCACAAATTACAGCTTGTAAAATGGTTAATTGATTAACTTAATATAACTATAAAGTGTCATAAATATAACGATTTTTTTTAACTTGTAACATAATGAATAGTATTAATAAGTAAATATCTGTATCTATCATTCTTACCCCATTCTAGACAAATTGGGGGGGGGGGGGGATAGGAGAGAGGAGGGAGAATCTGTACTAAATCCAAATGCTGCTCATTTGCTTTTTAAATTGGGACATTTGGATAACAAAGTTGCCCGCATCTTTTCAGTATTGATTTCTGCAATCTAATCCCCAAAATAGATTTTTTTTTGGGGGGTGGAGTGTGGGAATAGTAAGGAAGGAGAGAAGTGAATTACCATTTCTTAATTTGGCTGCTTACATTAATCACAGAAATGAATGAATTAGTTGTAAAATATTTTGTATATAGATACATTTATTACATATTAACTCTGTATCAGTTCTTGGAAATGCTGTCAAATTTGGGGTTGTGGTTACAGCATATATATCAATGTAAATAAAATTTATGGGGTTGAAAACTATAAGTAAAACCAAAGTTCATTAAAATATATTGTGGGAAAAGTTCAATGAAACACTTTCCTTTTTATCATAAATCCAATTTTAAAATGGTATAAAAGGGAAGCAATAAGTTTACTTGAAAATAGAAAAGGCAAACCACATAAAATAACAGCTGGACATTCCAAGTGCCTGTAACACTTCAAAAGTTTTATTGGGGGAAAAAAATCAGATTCTTTCTCAAAACCACAAGTAACTTAAGTGGTAAAATGCACTAGGAAATGAGGTTAAATATAAACAGTTAAGAAGGCATAATATGCATGTAACTATGACTCAGATAAAAATAATCTCCATAATCAGATGACTCAGGTTGGAAGCATGATAAAGAGCTCTATAAGAGATCATTTGTATATGTATATGTATGTATGTATGGGAGCCAGACATCAGAAATTTTATGTTGTACTGCCATCTTGTGGCATGAAGAAGATGTACATGTCTTAGAATCTATTAATAAAGAAGCAATTAAAATTAGATTTCCCTTCATTCCAATCCAAACCAACAAATATTTATTAGATACCTATTGTGGTCATTCATCCAGTTAGCAAATATATGCCTTCCACTACGTATTCCATTGCTTACTATCTTGTATATGGCACTTTGCTTATCAAAGTTTCAAATATAACATTAAAAACATTTATTAATTTCAATAAGATTAACAATTCAATAATCCCAATGCAATATTTATCTTGTAAACATAGTCGAGGTATAGGACATCACTGAGATCTCAGTATTCCTTTAGGTGGTGTTTGTTCTTAGATATCAGGGTACTTTTGAGCAAACATTGCAACCTACCAAAACCTAAGATATATCTTTTAGATTAGATAGACACAATTTGGTTCAGCGCCTTCATTTTATCAATAAGGGAACTGAGATTCATAAAGCTTAAGTGATTTGCCTTAGTTAATAGCTAGTAACAAAACCCAAGTGCTTTCTACTCACCATACTGCACCAACATTATAGAATAAGGATTAATACAGGATTCATTACTTGAAATTAATTTTCTTATCTTTATTCCATTCTTTTTTGCTGTCTTTTTCCATAGCATCTATTGGAAGAGCTGTCAATCTTGGCTGAGTCTAGCAGAAATTTCATTCATGGCATAACTCTTGAACTGAGAGGAAATACTTCATATCAGGTTATTCAACCAGGTGTGTTATTCTCTATGAGCAAAACAGAATTGAATTAGTCCAAAAGAAATGTGAGATGCACAAAATTCAAGAAGCCGATCTGTGGCAGAGTATCCCAAGCTTGTATTGATCTGATTAACTATAGTTAGACACTGTAACTCAACCTGAAGATAGTGATATCATTTTGGTCCTCTTTGAGTATGAAGGACAACAACCAACCAACCAAACATGGAAACAGAGGCTAGGGAACTAAGACTAGGATGAGGTACATGGTCAGCCAAAAGAAAGAGAAAGGGAAAAAAGGCTAAGGATATTTTTGACCTAAGAAATGCCAAATTTTACATGGGATATTAATGCTGGGCAAAGGCTACTCCATTACAATAAGAAAATCCAAAGGAGGAAGGTAGCCCAATCAAGATTAAGGTGGTATGCAAACTTCTAGGAAGTCATCCAAGTCCTAGGAGTTTAAAACAGGGATCCAGCAAGTATTCATCAGATAGAATCCTAAATCTGTAAAGCCTGAAGAGATGTTATCACTAGATCTATCTCTCTCTTTCTAAGGATATAGGAGCTGGAGCCCAGAGAAGTTGTCCACCATTACAGAATTATAAAATGTTGTAGAGGGCTAGACCCTCTATTGTCATTCATCAAAGAAGTTCTTAACCTGGGATATGAGCACTTCACACAGTCCATGAACTTGGATGAGAGGGAAAAATACAACTTCATTTCATTCTAATTGGGCTTGCTTTGTAATGCTGTATTTTTTATTTTGTGCATTTAAAACATCAGGCTTTATCAGATTGCCAAAAGCATCCATGACAAACAAAAAATTGATCTAATAGCTAAATTTCATTACGATCTCCTTGTCCTCCCACACAGATACACTTTTTTTTTTCCAGACCCAAAAATATCTGAGATTGAAAGGTTAAGTGATTTGTCTAAGATCTTGGAGTGACACAAGCAGGACTAAAAATCAGGTCTCTAGCTCCAGTCCAGTGTCCTTTTATACTGTACTTCCATAGTAATCTCCTGAAGATGATTTAATTCCTTTAAGCCACCACGATAAAATGTAGCTCATTGAAGCACAGTAAGTTTTACCTTACTAAAGGTGTGTCTGTGTGGTCACAAAATCACACTGAACCATACAGTTCCCATTAGGGTTTGATGTGGATCCGCCCAGCTTCAAATAATCTTTCAGCTGAGGCAGCAATGCAAATGCTTCATAGCTTCAAAGATTTAAAACTGGAAAGGACCTTAGAGATTACTTCCTCCAATTCCCACATTTTATAGATGAATAAATTGATTACAGTATGACCACTGGCATGACTGATCAATTCACTTTTGCATCACTGATTCTAAATGAATTGCTCTTCAACTTTCACATTACACCAGTATTTTGCACATTTGATATTGTTAATTAAGCTGCAAGAAGCCCAAGGTAAAAAAAAAAAAAAACAAAAACAAAAAAAACCCCTGCTTATTTGATGGATAATTGTAGTGAGCTCTGTGAAAGTGTTATCTGTAGAGAGGGGAGTCAAAAGAAACACTTGGGCCAAGTTCTAAGGAAGTCCACAGTCAGTTTAGGAAGAACATGTTCAGAGCCTCTAAAGGGAGGACTATGGGATGAGGAAGTGGGGGAGGAAGGAATTCTGCACTGACCCACTCAGTAAAAATTAATACAAGAATCACAAGAGAAAATCATCTCAGAGATTGTTCTGAGAGAGAATTCTTGGAGTCAGGGAAATCACTCATCAAGGAGAACAAAATAGAAGAGGAATTATAGGAGATTAGCTAAATATGATTTAGACTCCAGTCTGGGCCCAACGATGAGAAGATGGCCTAAAGGGAAAGATTGTAACTGAAAAGGACAAATAGAGATCAGAACAGGATGGAGTTGAAAGGAGAATTGACCAGAGGAGAGATGGCCAAAGGTTAAGATAAACTCTGACTAAACAAGGAAGCTTTTAGAAACTTATGGAGTCTTTGGGATAACTTGTTAATCACATAAGACAAAAGCAGTCATTTTTATATTACCTCATTTAACACTCAGGTGAACCACAGAGTAATTTAAATTAGAAAATAAAGTTACTTGCATTTCCTTTCCCTGATAATCTGGCTTCTAATTAAGTAATATGAAAGCAAATTAAATTTAATTTAAGTTGGTCTACATTTCACCTGTAAAAATGAGGAGAGTTAAATGGATGACTTTTTCCTATGTGATTAACAGGTTCTTCCCAAGCTATTGTCCAAAATGAAAATGGGAAGGGAGGAGACCATAGATTTAAAAAAAAATCAAGCAGACAAATTACAAATTTGAGACTTATACCTAGGAGTTATTGTATGTATTTTTTCCCTCTTATTTTAACTACTTCATTTTGGTATTCAGTTTTTTTGAGAAGTCAGGAGTGCCCTCATCTGGTCTGAGAAGTAAATTTCACCCTTCGGTGTAAAAAGGCAGTCAGATTCTTGCTACTTCTTCAATGTCAAATAAATAATTTTTTATCTATTTAGGTATGTTTCTATTTCTACATTTTAGAAGTGACATTGCTAAGTTTGCAGTGGTGCTAAGGGTAATCAGAATAATGAAAGAACGCTAGACAATGCTATAGATTGGCAGATATTCAACCTGAACAGGGGAATATAGGAGACAGGATATTGCTTTTTTCAAATATTTGCAGGCTGATATATGAAATAAGAATGAGAATAGGAGAAAACTAGCACTGAACAATGGGGGAATATTACTGGGAGCCAAAATGGCTCAATACAAGGATAAACTTTCTAACAATTAGAGAAGCTCCCAAATTGAATGGGTCAACTTGAGAGGTAAGGAATTTTCTACCACTGAGGTCTTGAAGAGTAGACATGGACACGAGCCAAATCTCTTAATTTCTTAGCTTTAGTTTCTTTATTTATTATTTGGGATGATCACAGCACAAACCTCACAATATTGTTTCATGAGTACCAAAAAAGATTATATGTATAATAAATATATGTGTGTGTGTGTGTGTGTGTGTGTGTGTGTATTTGAAAACCCCAAAACAGTATATGTGTGTGTGTGTGTACACACGTTAGCTACTACTATTATTCCTCTTGGGCAGCTTATCTTTTATGAGTGAGAAAAAAAAAGTTTTTAATAATTGCATATTTTGCAATTTAATCTACCTTCTCTGATCTACCTTCACTGGTGGGTTCAAATTCTGTAATAAAATAAAATTCCCAAATGCAAATGCAAAAAATAATAATAATAAGGTAAATATAGAACCAGAAGCAGTGAGCCAGCCACAGGAAGTTAGGTGCAAGTTCTTCAAGGTTTATGTGATCATATTTAGTCTCACCAAGAATCCCTTGCCATAAATTGTGATAAGCTTCTCTTAAAGCTTCCTGTGAGTGATGAGTGAATTCTTTCCCACTCTTTGTTGGAGAAACAGTGATTGATTGGAATCTGAGCCTCAGGCTCCCAGGAGACAATAGAAACTGGTGTGGAAGGTGGTGAAAATATTTACTCCCAATGGAAGTCATTATTACTTCTCAATTATATTTCATTAAATGCTATCTGTTTGAAAAATACGTATCTTTTGGCTTGAATTGGTAAGATTCAGAGGAAAAAAAGGAGCTCTGAGATGAGTTTGAATGGATGATGGAGCCTGGGTGAAGCTTTCAGAGGGAAAATCACATTGTAGACAAGTTCATGTTGTGGGGAAGGATAGGCCCTCTTTCAATTCTGTGAGCTTGAGACATGATCTTCCTCAGACTTTCTCTTTAATTTTTAGTTATTTTAGGCTTTTTGTGTCTTTTTCTTTATCTGTAGAATAGAACTAATTTAGTTTTCCTTTACATAGAGAAATCTTGATCTTTAATTTTGTTGGGTTTTTTGTTTTGTTTTGTTTTTTGTTTTTGTTTTTGTAGAATTGTTTTTCCATTTTGGTCTGACTTTCTTTGTGCCCTCATTTGGGGTTTTCTTGGCAAAGATACTGAAGTGGTTTGCCATTTCCTTCTCTAGCCCTTTTCACAGATGAGAAAAATGAGGAAAACGTGGTTAAGTGACTTGCCCAGTAAGTTGTCTGAAGCTAGATTTGAACTCAGGAAGATGAGTTTTCCCGATTCCAGGTCAGCACTTTACCCACTGTATCATTTATCTACCTAATCTTGGTCTTTACTCAAGGTAAATGAGAAAATAGATAAATGTATAAATGAGTATTTATGATAAGGTGAAGCCTTGTCCCTATACCTAGAATGGGAAGGTGAGGTCTTGGGGCTCAGGTTTCAGGAAGTCACATGATCCCTATTTCCAGTCTTAGACCCTAGATTGTAGGGAGTCAAGTGGTCTAAAGGTCAGGCCCTCAAATCATGCCCATGGGAAGTGACATGACCCACAGATAGCAGACAACATTGGTGACCATTGGTCAAGGAGGGTTAGTTCCTTTTAGTCTATCCAATGAAAAGGCTTGGGTCTTTTGCTTTTAAACCTTGGACAAAGTGGAAGCAGGCAGGTTCCAGGAGCACATGGCTGGAGTTGGGATGGCTCCCAGCTGTGTGTCTGGGCATCTCTCTGCAGGGATTAAATAAATCCTTCCTCTTTGTACCTGAAGATGTCTCTGATTAGTTAATTTGGGAAAGGGGGTCTTGTACTCGTCCCACACAATATCTAGATTTAGAACTGAAGAATTACTATCCCTTATCTTCACCAGTTAAAGAAAACTGAAGTAGGAATCTCAGGTCCCAACAATAGATTTAAAGCTCTGTCAGGCAAGACACTTAAAGAAGATCACAATTCTCACCTGAATTCAAGAACATGCTATTAAATGGGAATTCAAAAGAAACTAACAGCCTGATTTAATAAGCATATTTGAAAATAAATATTTCTCATCTAGCTTAAATTTATTCATTCATCAAATATTTATGGAACATTCATCTCTGATGTATATAAACAATTTTGGGGGATATATGAAATACTTCATGCCCATACTTCTTATTTGTATGCTCTGTCACTTTTGGCTGGCTAACTCAGAGAGAATTTTTAATAAGAATAGACTGTGCTAAACAATAAACTGAACTAAACAATGAATAATACTACTGGCAGCAGTACTGAAAAAAAATTAATATGCATTCTAAACTAGCTCAGATATACTTAGTTTCCCTAGTTCTACCCAATTCTTAGGAACGTTAGTCACAATAACAGAATTGCTTCCAAATTCTTCTGTAAACTCAAAGATATTTTATTTCAGATGGCCACTTGCCTCTGTGAGAATGAATTGCAATTTGGGGAAAGCATTTCTCATTGAAAACCTTTCTTTCTTCATGAGATCAAATTCTGGCATACAATATTTAATACTATGACCCATATACTATTTAATACTACAAGATGGGAATTATTACCATGAGCCAATGGAGTCAATGAAGTATTTGAAGAAGAGGTGGGCTTTGTTATGGATTTTGAAGAATGGTGAAGATTTAGCTAAGTAGAGTATGGAAGAGGAGCAGGTATTCTGGGAAAGGGAGGGGGCAACTGGAGCCAACATTCAAAGTCTGGGTTATAAGGGGATTTTTGGAGGAATCCTGACCTTCCATCAATCATTGGGATGGAGGGTAGGGAAATAGTAATGCTTAAATGCTCTGGACCTAGAGTCAAACAGGTATGAATTCAAATCTAGTTTCAGATACTTATTAGCTCTGTGACCTTGAACAAGTCATTAGCTACAGTTTGAATCAGTTTCTTCAACTGCAAAATGGGGATATTAATAGCATCTACCTTCCAAAGTTTTTGTGAGGCACAAAGGAGGTCATATTTATAAGGTATTTAGCACAATGTTTGGCATGTATGAGGTACTATATAAATGCTGGTAATGGTAGTACAGTAATATAGTAATGGTAGTATAATAGTAGTAGAAGCAGCAGTAGTATAGTAATAGTAGTAGCAGCCGCAGTAATGTCATAATAGTATAGTAGCAGCAGCAGTAGCGATATAATAGTATAGTAATAGCAGCAGCAGCATAATATAATAGTAATATAGTAGTAGCAGCAGTAGTGATATAATAGTAATATAGTAGCAACAGCATAGTAATATAATAGTAATATAGTAGCAGCAGCAGCAGTAGTGATATAATAATATAGTAGCAGCAGCAGCAGTAATATAATAGTAGTATAATAACATCAGCAGCAACAGCAGCAGTAATATAATAGTATTGTAGCAGCAGCAGCAGCAGCAGAAGCAGCAGCAGCAGTAGTAATATAATAATAGTATAGTAGCAGCAGCAGCAGCAGTAATATAATAGTAGTATAGTGGCAGCAGCAGTAGTAATATAATAATAGCATAGTAGCAGAAGCAGCAGCAGTAATATAATAGTAGCATAGTAGCAGCAGCACAGCATAATATAATAGTAGTATAGCAGCAGCAGCAGTAATATAATAGTAGTATAATAACAGCAGCAGCAGCAGCAGTAATATAATAGTAGTATAGTAGCAGCAGCAGTAGTAATATAATAGTAGTATAATAACAGCAGCAGTAATATAATAGTAGTATAGTAGCAGCAGCAGCAGTAATATAATAATAATATAGTAGCAGCAGCAGTAGTAATATAATAATGGTATAGTAGCAGCAGCAGCAGCAGCAGTAATATAATAGTAGTATAGTAGTAGCAGCAGCCGCAGTAATATAATAGTAGTATAATAACAGCAGCAGCAGCAACAGTAATATAATAGTAGTATAGTAGCAGCAGCAGCAGTAATATAATACTAGTATAATAACAGCAGCAGTAATATAATAGTAGTATAGTAGCAGCAGCAGCAGTAATATAATAATAATATAGTAGCAGCAGCAGTAGTAATATAATAATAGTATAGTAGCAGCAGCAGCAGCAGTAATATAATAGTAGTATAGTAGTAGCAGCAGCAGCAGTAATATAATAGTAGCATAATAACAGCAGCAGCAGCAACAGTAATATAATAGTAGTATAGTAGCAGCAGCAGCAGTAATAGTAGTAATATAATAGTAGTATAGTAGCAGTAGCAGCAGCAGCAGTAATATAATAGTAGTATAGCAGCAGCAGCAGCAGTAATATAATAGTAGTATAATAACAGCAGCAGTAATATTAGTATAGTAGCAGCAGCAGTAATATAATAATAATATAGTAGCAGCAGCAGTAGTAATATAGTAGTAGTATAGTAGCAGCAGCAGCAGCAGCAGCAGCAGCAGTAATATAATAGTAGTATAGTAGCAGCAGCAGCAGCAGTAATATAATAGTAGTATAATAACAGCAGCAGCAGTAATATAATAGTATAGTAGCAGCAGCAGCAGTAATAGTAGTATAGCAGCAGCAGCAGCAGTAGTAATGTAATAGTAGTATAGTAGCAGTAGCAGCAGCAGCAGCAGCAGTAATATAATAGTAGTATAGTAGCAGTAGCAGCAGCAGCAGTAATAGTAGTATAGCAGCAGCAGCAGCAGTAGTAATGTAATAGTAGTATAGTAGCAGTAGCAGCAGCAGCAGCAGTAGTAATATAATAGTAGTATAGTAGCAGTAGCAGCAGCAGCAGTAATATAATAGTAGTATAATAACAGCAGCAGTAATATAATAGTAGTATAGTAGCAGCAGCAGCAGTAATATAATAATAATATAGTAGCAGCAGCAGTAGTAATATAATAGTAGTATAGTAGCAGCAGCAGCAGCAGTAATATAATAGTAGTATAGTAGCAGCAGCAGCAGCAGCAGTAATATAATAGTAGTATAATAGCAGCAGCAGCAGCAGCAGTAATATAATAGTATAGTAGCAGCAGCAGCAGTAATAGTAGTATAGCAGCAGCAGCAGCAGTAGTAATATAATAGTAGTATAGTAGCAGTAGCAGCAGCAGCAGTAATATAATAGTAGTATAGCAGCAGCAGCAGTAGTAATATAATAGTAGTATGGTAGCAGCAGCAGTATAATATAATAGTAGTATAGCAGCAGCAGCAGTAATATAATAGTATTATAATAACAGCAGCAGCAGCAGCAGCAGTAATATAATAGTAGTATAGCAGCAGCAGCAGTAATATAATAGTAGCATAGTAGCAGCAGCAGCAGCAGTAGTAATAGAGTGTAGCAACAATCTATCCTCCACTCAACTGTCAAATTGATCTTCCTAAAGCACAAGTCTGAACACATGGTCTTGCTCTTCAATAAAGTTCAGACTCAAATATAAAATGCTTTTAAAGTCCTTTATAACTTGGCTTCTTCCAGTCTTTGTAAACTTAAGCTTACTACCCTTCACAGATGATGTGGTCCATTAAAGTTGGCTTCTTTTCCTCAAAACACATCACTGCACCTGATGACTGTGAGGGAAAAGGCAAAGGAAAGGAGAAGGGAAAGTAAAGGAAGGGAGGAAAAGGAATGGAAGAAGTTTTAGAGAATTCCTTTGTTCCAGATACTGGGCTACAAATACTATCTCATTTGATTATCTCAGCATTTTCACTGGCTGACCTCCATGTTTCGAATGCTCTCTCCTGATTTCCACCTCAAGGCTTCCCTGACTTTTTCCTTGGGGCTCTTGCCCCCACATTCTGCAAGAATGTCTTGCAGCCCCCTTTAATCTTTATATTTTCCTTCTGAGATTATCCTTCAATTTATTCTGAACATATGTTTATACATAATTATTGTAGTGTTCTCTCCCCATATAAGGAGTAAGCTCCTTTTTTCTTGTTTTATTTTTCCTTTGGCTTGTGATAAAATAGGTGTTTAATTAAAAAAAAGGTTGTTTTTTTATTAAAAAAAACTTTTATTATTAAAAAGTAAAAATTTTAAATATTCTTGAAATGGAAAAGGTATTAAAGGAGATTTGGTCAAAGCTATT
This sequence comes from Myrmecobius fasciatus, assembly GCA_023553655.1. Classification (NCBI taxonomy): domain Eukaryota; kingdom Metazoa; phylum Chordata; class Mammalia; order Dasyuromorphia; family Myrmecobiidae; genus Myrmecobius; species Myrmecobius fasciatus. Next base: position 566,651 of record JAJPUD010000113.1, read on the forward strand.
TAATCAAATTATCAAATTTGAAGCTTGAGTCATGTTAAAGATCATCTGATCTAACCCTCTGATTTAACAGATGAGAACACAGAAGCATATAAATTGTTCGGACTTTGAGTATTTTAACTCTACAAGAGACCATGCCAGGCTTTACAGGAGAGTTTGCCAAGAGACATAGGATAAAATTCCTGCTTTGGAGGAGTTTATAATGTAATTGAGGAGAAAGAAAGTATAAGAAAAAAACTGATACAAAGCAGGATTTGGCAAATATCAAATGAAGAATAAAAAGAAGTAAAAAGAAATGGGGGATTACCACCATAAGCCAATGGAGTCAATGAAGTATTTGAAGAAAAGGCGGCCTTTCATCTAGGGGAGGGGTGGGGAGTTGGAGGGGAAAATCTGTAACAGAAAGTTATGTAAGGGTTAATGTTGAAAAATTACCCATATATATGTTTTGCAAATAAAATAAAATTTAAAAAAAAGAAAAGAAAAGAAAAGGTGGGCTTTGTTATGGGTTTTGAAGAATGATTAAGTAGAGTATGGAGGAGGAGCAGGCATTTTGGGAAAGGGAAGGGGCGACTGGAGCCAACATTCAGAATCAGGGATGTAAGAGGATTTGGGGATGAATCTTGACCAGTTATTGGGATGGAGGGCAGGGAACTAGTAAGTGGACAGATATTTTAAGAGCTCTAAAACTGGGGGTGGCTAGGTGGTGCAGTGAATAGAGCACTAGCCCTGAAGTCAGGAAGACCTGAGATCAAATCTGGCCTCAGACACTTAACTTTTCCTAGCCTGAGTTCAAATCTGGCCTCAGACACTTAACACTTCCTAGCTGTGTGATCTTGGGCAAGTCACTTAACCCCAAGTGCCTCAGCAAAAAAGCAGGAAAAAAAAGAGCTCTAAACTACAAAGCACTCAAGTCCTTGCATCTAATTCTATTCTTACCTAAGTAAAGCCTGACAAACTTCCATGGCTGTAACCATCTTGAAGAATGATTTGAGCAAAAATTTTTTGTTCCCTTTTGTAAAATTTCCGGATAATGTATGCTTAGCTCAAATCATTGGGGAGAAATCTTGGCCATCAGTGTTGTGATGTTTTCCAGTAGTAATGATCCACATTCTCCACAGGGTTCTCCTTGGAAATAGAATTGGGATTACCAGTTAACTGGAATCAAGAAATTTTTGGTTGGCTATGCAACAAATTTTTCATCACTTTACCTTATGCAGAACTTGAAATATGACTTTATTAAAAACTGGAACACTTATAAATTTCATTCATACCTCATATCATTGTTTGTGGAATGAATTAATGAATCGACACCATTTCCTAACATTTTTCAGTTCATGAAATCATTTTTATATAGATGGAGAGAGAAGGCATGTATCCTTTTGAACTCCAACCACTTATCCACTCAGTATAGACATTTGTTCATCTACTATCTCCTACCTCCAACTACATTATGATATTATACTATACATTATCTTAGTTACATGCTTCCATTCTCCCTCCTCACTCATGTTTATCACACTCTCCATTTCCTGATTCAAAATTCCTTAAAGGCCACGAGGAAAGCACAAGACAACATAGAAAATGTAAGCTCCTTGAATATAGAAGCCTTGACCTTCACTGATCCCTAGCATGCTGCCCTGAACGTTACAGGCTTTTGTAATTGAGTCGAATTTATTTGACTGGTACATACTAAGAATGTGTTGGTGCCATACAAACTATCTCTATGTTGGTTAGTAATCAAAGCATTGCAGAAGCAGAAAATATTGATAGTATTATATCCAGAGTTTGTCTTTTTTTTTTTTAAACCAAAGACTATACTCATGATCTTTATAAGCTACCACATTTAGGAAAGAAAGAAAACTAGAAAGGAAAATTAATGGAGAGGTAACCAGATTTGGATATCTAGGCGACACACTGGATTAAAGATCTGGCCTGGAGTCAGGAAAAACTGAGTTTAAAAATGGTCACCAATATTTACTAACTACGTGACTCTCGGCAAGACATTTACCTCTTACCTCTTCTTTGCCTTAGTTTTCCCATCTGAAAAATGGGGATAACAACAGCACCTGCCTCCCAAGGTTATGAAGAATAAATGAGATATTAATTATAAAGTGATTAGCATAGTGCCTGGCACAAAGCAAGCACCATAGAACTCCTAACTACTGCTATTATTATTATTATTACTCAGGTGAGAGGAAACTGGGTTAGAGAAAACAGGGAATTTGAGGAAAGCAACCTAGATTAGTGCTGCAACTTTGGCAAGGATACCTTCATATACAGTTTTTATGTTTTATATTTATAGTTTTATATTAAAGAAAATTTAGCTTTCCAGTTTTTATACTGGAAGGCCAGATCTGAAATAAAGGAAATGACTTAAACTCTTTAGCTCCAAAGAACACACATCCCCTCCAGATAAACAGACTTTTTATACTGTATTATGATTTTGTATCTTTGTATTTTAAACTTCTTTAAAGGCTTAACAAAGTTTGGATTTTTGCAAATCATACAGAAGCTTTTTAAAGGATGAATATGGCAAATTCCTTGAAGTCTTCAAAAAGAATCTTGTTTTGCCAAATTTAGAGAGATTGAATAAAAGATTAGTAGGCATTTCCAAGTTTAGCAAAGAAAGGGTGGGTTAGTAAATCCAATCCAGTTTTATGATCTCCTGAAGGTAGATTTGGCTTTGTTGTAAATTGGCCATTAACATTTGGGGAAAGTATCAGGATAACAACAAAAAGTGTTAGTTTTCCTTGGATTATCAAAAGTATATTTTTTGTTTTGTTTTTTCTAGGAAAAATGATGTCTAAAGAAATATCCCCAATCTAATCCCATACCTACTTTATACAAAATCCAGGGTCTTCACTAAGTCTTCAAAGCTTCCTATATAAATTGAGCACCATATCATCATCTTTCTTAAGATCCCCAGTGGACTAAGAATAAGAGGCAAAATGGTACAGCAGTCAATTTATTCCCAAGATTCATCACTTTCCTTTTTTCCTGCTCTTTCCTTTGAGGGTTTTCACCCCATGCTCTACTGCTAGCCCTTGACTAACCAGATCACAGCTCTTCCAAGCCCTAGATTTTTCCTGCCCTCTTTTTGTGTCCACCAAAATCTACTTGTGTTCTGTGTATCATATCCCAGGACGTTTGTAGGGGACTGACCAATTCACATAATGAGGTGTCAAAAGACTGTTGGCACATATGGCTTATTGAAGTGTTCTAAAAGACATGAAACCAAAGTGATGTTTTTGAATAGTTCATCTGATATTTGAATTAATTTCAGGTAGCTGTCTAATAACAGAAAAAAGGATGAGAAAAAAGATCTTGAAAGGGTAGAGGCTGGACTTCTCTAAAGATCCCATTGTTTTCCTTCTTGGAGATGAACCACCTCCAACCTGGCCAGAGATCAACTAAATTCTGATTTAGCCTAAAAACATATTCTATGAATTGACAGCTCTGGGACCAAACTCTATTCAGGGTCATAACAGGATTCAACTTAGAAAGACAATCTACATACAGTACACAAGAATCTCCTTCTGAGTCTCTGTCTTCTAATGATTATTTTTTAACAGCTAATTAACTTGCTTATATAGAAAAGAAGTAAACATTTGCAAGACTAAGATGAAACAAAAGGAAATACACCCCCCCAATCCTTTTAATAAATCTTTACCAAGGGAAGATAGAGAGTGGCAATTAAATGAGCCATTTGATGCTTTAGCTTTCTTCCAGCTCCAAATTGGTGACCATTTGGTCCCATTCAACAGGTGTGGGGGGGGGGAAATCTGTAAATAGAGATCAGTTTTAGGAGATTTTATTTGTTTTGATTTTTAAGTCTTGGTCAAGGTAAATGTATGGGTTGCATCTCTCTTCTTGAAGACAGGAATTGGCTTCAGAGAGACTCAGTATTTGAATTGACATTGAAGAATGCAATTCATATTCATTTCTTTCTCTTTTATGCTTTCTCCATTCAGAAATCACTATTTCTGAGGGCTGGGAAGCTCAGAAATTCTCATTTTATCGTTCTAACTAGACCTTGACTGCTCTGTCTGTTCTACCTGGAGATGTTTTCCTTGAAAGTTGTAGCATCCATTGTTTCAACTTCTATATATTTTTTCTCTACTCATAGAGTTACTCTATTTATCTTTGCTATTTCCATGTTTCCTCTGCCTGAATATATTGTAAGTTGCTCATTATAAGTTACGAAAGTAAAATTCCTTATGTAAACTAGTTATCTGACTGATCATCTTCCCATTTTGATGAACAATTTGCAGGATGTTTTTGAGCTAAAATGTTCCCAATTTGACCAATGTATATTCTAATTCTATATTTATTAAGTTTTGATTTCTGTTTTCAAAAGATGAGTGAGAGTATAAATTGTTAGAAATAATCTACTAAGGACTCACTATTGCTAGAGGTAAAAAATTTTAAATTCATGAGATTCTTATAACATATACCCCCAAAAATGTGCATATGGGAGAACTGTGGCTTAGAGTTCCAGTAGAAAATTCTTATTGTTATTGTTCAGTCATGTCCAACTCTTAACCATTCTATATCGGGGTTTTCTTTTTTTTTAATTAAAACTTTTTATTTGCAAAACATATGTATGGGTAATTCTTCAACATTAACCCTTACAAAGCTTTATGTTACAAATTTTCCCCCCTACTCCCCACCCCTCCCCTAGAGGGCAGGATATCCACTACATGTTAATTATGTTAAAATACTTGACAAATCGAATATATGTATACATATTTTCACACTTATCATTTTTGTTCAAGAAAAATCATATCTACAAGAAAGAAAAATCAGAGATAGGAAACATAATGCAAGCAAACTGATAGAGAGCATGAAAATGTTATGTTGTGGTCCATATTTCACATCCCTCTCTCTGGGTGTATATGGCTTTCTTCATTGAACAACTGGAAGTGGTTTGAAATATTTCATTGTTGAAGAGGGCCATGTTATATCAGGGTTTTCTTGATAGATACTGGAGTCATTTGCCATTTTCTTCTCCAGGTTATTTTACTGATAAGGAACGAAGGGCAAACAATATTAAGGGACTTGCCCAAGATTTCACAGCTAGCTAACAACGTGAGGTCAAATTTGAACTCAGGAAGCTTAAGTTTTCCTGACACCAGATCTGCCATTCTATCCATTATGACATCTAACTGCCCAGTTCCTGAGGAGCAGAGAAACTTCCCAATCACGTGTGTGTGTTTGTGTGTTTGTTTGTAGGCATGTGCATGTTCGTATGGGTGCATATGTAATAGATAGATAGATAAATGGATTAACAGACAGAAAAACTAATACATAGATTAATGAATGAATGACTAGAGATTTAAAAAAATGCAACCATCAAAGAAAATACAAGTTATAAAATAAATTACCTCAACATAAAAGGGAAAAAACTAGGAAGTGAAAGACATCTGTGGCTTATGTGTGTGTGTGTTTATTACCGAGAGAGAGCGAGAAAGAGACAAAGACAGTGACAGAGAACAGTAATATAACAATAGAGGAATCATTCAATTTTTTTTTTCCTGTAAAAGTACATAAGTACATAAAGAGAAAAGGACAAAAGTAGAACTTAGATAGAAATGATGGTGAAGGAACAGATCTAAAACACTAGAGAATAAATTCTTATATATGAACAAGTCCCACCCCATAATTTTTTAATGAGTTACAAAAATATTTTTCATAAAATATTTTCATATTTTGTATGTATACATTAAAAATCAGTTTCAAAACTATGCTAACTTCCTGATCACAGACACTGGAGGTGAGAATATCATTTTACTTAATGCTACTCCTTGCAATTAATTAACTTCTGACAAATTCACAATCTTTTGTTTGAATTTGGCACTTCCAAAATCTTTAATTATGTCTATGGTTCTGCAAACTCATAAGTGTGAAAAAGATGAGGTCAAGTTGGGGAGTGGATGAGAGAGTAACAAGAGGAAACAGAAGGATACAAAAAAAGCAAAGAAAAGTGGTAAAATGCTTTCATAATTTTGCAACAGAATTGGCCCTCCAGGATGGAATTCCAATCTATAATTTGTTAATAAAATTTTACAGTCCTACATAATGGTGGATTATTGAAAGAAAACAGAAGTTTAAGTCAAAGTCATTTAAAGTTTGAGCCATACAATTAAGTTCTTGATGATATATTGACTTGGATTACTCCTCATACATAGTCCATATATTTATATTTTGACTTGTGAACAAGTTGCTAAGACCCTCTAGGATTAGTTTAACTTTTTCTTATTATTTCTAGATCTCAAACACCCAACTAAATATTGGTCACAAATAGGCACTTATTAGACTCTTAGAAGTCAAAAATTATCTGCTCACCTGAAGCATGCATCTTTTATAATGTTCCTTAAAAGTAGTCAGTTTTTGTTCAAACATCCTCCAGTGATTGGAAGCTTATTAGATTTCACTTCAGCCCATTCCAGTTTGGGACATTCAGACAGTTACCAAGTTATTTCATCATATTGAATTGAAATATGTTTTACCCTCTGGAGACACACAAAAAGAATCTGATCTTTCACTTTATAGGCCTTTGAATCTGCGAAAGATAGTGACCACATCTCCCCTAAACTTCTTCATAGGACGTTTATTTTAATTCTCCTCTTCATCTCAGTTATGCTTCTCAGGGAACACTCTAGTTTTTCAAAGTTTATTTTAAAATGAGGTAGCCAAAACTGAACTGAGTATTCCTACAAATACTCATTAAGTGATATAAATTGGGTGGTACACCATGATTAGTGCTCTGGGCTTAGAATCAGGAAGACTCATCTTCATGAGATCAAATCTTACTGATACTTACCAGCTATATCACCCTGGGTAGGTCCACTTAACTCTTTTTGCCTCACTTCATCTACAAAATGAACTGCAGAAGGAAATGGCAAACCATTCCTGTGGCTTTGCCAAAAACAAAACAAAATAAATAGGATCGTAAAGTATTGGATACGACTTGAACAATTCAACAGCATTATTGTTGGTTGTGGTCATCATGATGATCTTTGGGAATTGCTTGTGGAGAAAGGGAGGTTAAGTGCATTGTTTGACGTCATAAGCCAAAATTTTTTTCTGACATAGAACCAGATTCAAGTTTTTGTGATCCCAAGAGGGTTCTCTGCTCATGCTCTACTTCTGTGCTCCTGATGTCAATCATTATTTTATACTAATAAATACCAATCTGAGTTAAAACAATCAACAGAGTTTTAAACCATCTTAAATCTTGAATTAGATTAGCTCCATATTTATTTGATTGATTGTGAATCTATTCAATCTTATGATGGCCAAATAAATTATTCATATGAAAAAGTCAATATTCTGATAACAAAGGCACTCCTGAAAGCTATTAGCTTTTAAATCTTACCATACCTTTATGGGCCTAGTCATCTAGGGAAAAGCCCTTTAATTAAAACTGTTTATTTTACTTTTAATTTCCTGAATCTTCTATGAAATTCACCCCATTTTTGTTTAGTATGTGAGAAATTTAGTACTTGCACCCAGTTCTATTTGTAAGCATAGCACCCAGAGCAATCTATGTTTTCAATCATTTCTATATTTTTCCTCCATTGACAATATGTGAAAACAACAAAAACAAAAACAGCCGACTTGCATTTATATGGTGCATGGAGGTTTGCTCGATGCTTTACATACCTAATCTCATTTTTTTCACAATAATCCTGTGAATTGATGCTTAATTTTATCCCCATTATGTAGAAAGGTAAACTGAGTTTCTCAGAGGTGGTAATTGTCCCCATCACAGAGCTAGTTAGTAATCATTTGAGTAGGAACTTGAATCTGGTTCATCCTAAATTCCAAACCAAGATTCTACATAAATATAATAACTCAATTTAAAAGATTTCTCCAAGGAAGAAATTTGGATTGTAATAGATAGGAAAGACAAAAAGTTATTTCAAATCAGGGGAAAATTTCACATATGTTTCAATTTCTTTCCAGGAAACAATTATTCAGTAGCAGTACAAGAATAAAACTGACAGTATTTGATCTAGATTTCTTGCTCATCTTATTTCTATGTTTTGTATTCTTCATGTGATAAATAATATTTATATTATTTTCAATATCTTCTGTAAGTCTACTCCTGAGAAGCCTGTGTATTCCATCTCCTTGGTTGGAAAACACTTCTCTTCTTTTTATCATCTGCTTGACACTAAATGTGGAAATAGCATTCAAGACATGTTCAAACAGCAACAATATCAACTCTTCCAAGTCACTTGGAATAGTTCTGTAAATGCCACTTTTCTTGCCTGATTCCAAACTGCTTTACAGACAATTTCCTGAGTCCTTATAATCTCTCTCTCATTTTTGTCTCAGCAGGTGGAAATTTCTCCTTGTGGATTTAAAAGCCTCTGTCTAGAATTCAGATCTCTTTACACACTACAATATGTCGCAGGACCAATCTTTAGAAGAAATTTCTTGAATTTAGCCTTGGAAATATAAGAGAAGAACAATATATTAATGAATATAATCTTTCCCCTCTGTGCAGTCTTTATATAAGTGAGACTTTATATGTATATATATGTATACAGACATAATGTGAGTTCATTAAGGTAATATTATATTATTACATATGTGTATGTGTACATCATGTAAACATACTAATATACATTTTTTCTTCATTGTCTTGCCCAAGAGCCATGAAAGACAAAAATCCACTGCTGATTGGCAAGAAAGTTTTGACTTGTTTCAATTCTGATCTGAACTGGTTCACTTTCCTTAGGCAAACTTCATGTTCTCTCAGTTTTAGGGTTTACCATATTGGTCCTAGTCTTACTACCTTACTGTAGCCCAGAATCTTTGATCTCTAGTGATCCACTAGTCTCTCCAGCAACAGGAGTTATGGGCATCTGCTGAATATAATTGCCAATTTTTCTCCAGAAGTAATTATTGCTTCTCCATCAAATGGATTTAGTTATTAGTTATTTGTTATATGGATTTAGTTATAATTGCTCTTCTTTGAATCTGATAATCTAGCACTTATATGTCCAAGGAATTCAATACAATTTCTTTTTTTCCTTATAAAATATTATATGTTTAAAGAGCAGATAGGATAGGGACTGCACCTATAGTCAATGATAGAGAGAATTCTCCCTCTATCAATACAGATCAACACATTCTCTACAACTTAGTCTTGGAGTTACCTAGACTAGAACACAGCGAGTGTGTTAACTGGGTTAAACAGCTAGTATGTGTCAAAAGTCAGATTTGAAGCTAGGTTTTTCCTAACACTGAGATTGGCTCTCTATCCACTGTGCCATGCTAGTTCATTCAAATAGAAGAAATATCTTATTTGTATTCTGCAAATAGGGAAACTAAAGTGCAAAAAGATTTTGTTTTAATTTGTGACACATCAAGATTCCTTAAGGAACCCCAGAAAGATTTATAAAGAAACTTATGAATCCAGTCCTTATTTAATAGACTTCCATTGCCCCCATTTCATCTCAGAACCACCTCAGAATTTGTGGCAAACCTTACCAAAATTTGAGGAAAAGAAAAGCAAGCAGGGAAAAGGAATGGGAGGGAAGATGGGACAGATGGAAGGAAGCAGCAGATGGGGAACCTTTCCTCCTTAAGAAAATATTCATTAGCATTTCACTCATGAATCCTCAAAAAACCTGACTTCTACTGATAATAAATAGCCTATACTTCATGCTAATCCTGGCATTAAAATCTACTTCACAGCTCATTTCCTCTTCACTCATCTTGAATACAAAGATAATCTCTGCATTAATACCACAACACAAAAAGGGCAGCCATTACAATAGTTTCCAATAACATATCCCAGAGATATATTGCCAAGAGTTGGCTATTATCCATTGGATATTTTTAAACCAAGAGATGGGAGGATGAGATGTTAGTTTTTTTTTTTCTTTTGTAAAGTTAAGTGGTTAATTTAAGCATCTCTCTCAGGCCTGAAAAAGCTGTGCCTATTTTTGGCTATGCATGTCCTACTTGTCTCCTAGGACCATGCAGTATAATTAATAGTTGTTTAACAAATTTGTCTTTTTATAGTTACTCATAGGGATCTGCACGTTTGATGGAATCTTTGTGTGCTCAATATTTCACAATGTCATATATGTGGGAATTGCCCCCTCCATATATCACCCATGCTTTATCTTCAAGTTCTTCCAAACATTCTTCATATAGCAGAGTTTCTTATTCTTTTTGGAGTCATGGTAACTTTTGGCAGTCTGTTAAGCCTACGGATCAATCAATCTTCTCAGAAGAATGTTTTTTAAATGCATAAAATAAAAATATATTATTATGAAATAAACCAATTATGGTGACAATTTAAAAATATTTTTAAAAAACAAATTCATAGATTCCAGGGTAAAAACCTCAATTCAGGATCTATCTAGCACTTTGGATCAATCTAACCTTGCTCAGGTCTTTTAATATGTCGAGTATCACCTGACTCCTTATTACTTGCTCTAATACCCACAATCTTTTTCAAAACCACTATATGATTATTTAAATACTAGTTCAACTGTCCCTTCTTCCATCCTCTCATTCACTAAACATTATAAAACACCAGCTGTGTAAACAGCAGTCAAATCTGTAGCCCTTACCTCTCTAAAAATCTTTTCCTAAGATGATTCAGACCAGTTCCAATGATCTTGTGATGAAGAGAGCCCTCTATTCCCAGAGAGAGGATTGTGGGGACTGAGTGTGGTTTACAACATAGAATTTTCACTCTTAAAAAAAAAGTCTTTTCTAATTGCTTATGTTTCTGATAACCTATTGAAAAAACTGCTTAAACTCAATATGTTCCAATCTGAACTTACAATTCTTTGCTCTAAAACCTGTTTTCCTTATTACCTTTCTTATGCCTGTCACTATTCTTCCAATAAACCAGGTGGAAAACTTGAGTTCTTTTTCTTATTCCCTTGTCCTTCATATCCAAACAAATGACTAATCTTGTTGATTCTGTATCCATAATGTTTCTCTCTTTCATTACCCCCAGGCCATGTCCTATCACCATCCTAATTTAGAGAACTATTGATTGCTTTGTTGACAGTAGTCTTTCACCTGTTCTCTTGATCTTAATTCTTTCTGTCCCTATTCTTTCTACTACATCTCTCTGCCATATTAATTACCTGATATAGAGGTCTAATCATCCACTTTTTCAAAAAATATTTATTAAGAATCCATTTCATGTCAGGGGTTAGGCTAATGATTAAGGATACAAAACCAAAAATGAAATTATTGTTGCCCTAAAGGAACTTATATTTTGGGAAGTAAAGAAGGAGGAAGGAGAGAAGTAATGAAAGTGATGGTGTCTATGCTAAGAGTTATGGATAAAAAACCCAAGATAAAATAATCCCTGCCCTAAATGCCATCCACAATCCAGATTCAACCTTCTTTTATAGTCTTTTTTTCCACATTTTTCCTTCACAAACCCTATGCTTTACCAATAAGCCAATAATAACAATGCTAACAAGTCAACAAACATTTATTAAGTTTTTACTATGCTCCAGGAACTATGTTAAGGTTGAGAAGGCAATACAAGTAGAAAAAAATATATAATCCCTGTTCTGAAGGAGTTGATAGTCAAAAGGGGAATTCAACAAATAAAAGGTAGCTGAAAGGGGGATGGTGATGGAGGTAAAGGTATTTGTCTAGGGAAAACCTGGAGGGACTGGGAAAGATTCCTAGGGGAAGTCCAGTAGTGTATGGAATACAGCCTGAAGATGAATGAGGACATGGATGTTCTAGGATTCTTCTTTAAAATGGAACTTCTAGGAGAAATCAGTCAATCAAAGGGAGAGGCCACAGAGACAGAGGATATTTTCAGTGTGTGAAACCCAGGAGTGAAAAGAGTTTCCAGAATTAAGAGCTTTCTGGTGCATCGTAGGAAAAATCTTAAAGAGTACATTCTGTTGTTTTTCCTGCTCTTTTTTGTCTGCCCCCATCCTTATTCATGTTCTTATTCCCTATTCTTGTAATATTCTACCCCCCACATCTCTCCCAACTGAAATCCTGCTTATCTATCCAGGCTTGACTCTTAGCATCACCCCTCTCATGATCTTCCCTTCCCTGGAAGTGATTCCTCACTCCTAACTCTCATAGCAGCTTATACCTTCACCCACAACAATACTAAACAATCTCCGTTGTATTATTATGTACATGGATTATTTGCCCATTACTAGCTAAACAAAGTTCACTGAAGACCACCATTGAATGACCACACCATGTTCACTTTTGCATTCATTCTTCTTTGTGACACATATTGTATGGAAATGAAGAACTTTTTTTGTCAAAAGAGAAAATTTCATGATCATCTTTGAAAAGTTCCAGGATTTACACAGAATCAAGTAAATTTTCAAAAATTAGCAAAAAATTGCATAAAATCAAAAGTAATCAAATCAATTAGAATGTATTAAGTTCCTACTAGGCTACAGACAGTAGATTAGACATTGGGAATACATTGAGGCCATCCCTGCTCTCAAGGAGTTTAAATTTTACTGGCAGGTATACAGCCTGTTCACAACTAAGTTACTATATAAAACAGAAATACCCAGTAGCTGGGGAAGGAAGCACTGTCAAGTAGAGGACTCAGGCAAGGCCTCTTTGATGAGGTTGGACCTTGAAGAGAAACAAAGGTTCCAAGGGAGAGAAGAAAGGAAAAATTAGACATTGACCTCAATATACCTGATCTAAACATCCCCTTTCTTTTCTCCTCTCATGGTAGAATAAAGAGGAGAGAATACTGTAGTTCCAACTTTAGAACTTCTTTGTTTGGCTCCTGGGCAGAAAGGTTTCTAAAGACCATAAAATCTAAATTCATACAAATGAGAGAAGGTAAGTACACTTGGTCTTCTCTTTCTATAAGATTAGTCCATGAGTTAAGAAATCATTTTTAAAATACTACTATGTGCTCAGTCCTATTTGAGGGATGATAGGAGATGCCAATGAAGGCTATATGGTAGTTTCTGCTCTCAAGAAGCTCTAAATCTAGTACAATAAGGACATATTTATGTGAATAATAGAACACTAAATAACAGTATGTAGACAAAAATGAAATTACGTTATAAGGACTATAAAACACCTTTGGGTGACTTAGCACCTCTCTCTTACAGAAATTTCAATGCCCATGAAATATTTTTCCCAGAGCTGTAATAACATAGGATCAATGGGACTTTGCCCCAGATCACCAACATCCAGTAAATTCCCATTATCCCTACATCTATAGTTCTTCTGCTATCCCATGCTGCTGCACGGCACAGACACCATTTCCAAAGTATCAGTATATAAGCTCTACCCTATGTCCTATAACAGTCATATAGAACATCCGCCAGTCTCAGTTTCCCATCACTATGGTGTCCTCTCCAAGGCTTACCTTTGCCTCCAACTTTCAAAGGGACAAGAGCCCTTTCTCCTGTTAGTCTACACATCAATTTCCATCTTTCTACTCCCAAATATCCTGCTCAGAAAGTTTCTAATTATGGTTTTGCTTTTACCTAGAGAGTATATCCAATCTAAAGTTAATCAGCAAGAATGACTATTTTTAAAGTCAATCAATTAATGAACATTTATTAAGTTACCCACTTAATACCAGGTACTGCTCTGGGCACTAGAAATACAAAGACAAAACACAAAACAGTCTCTGGTCTCAAGAAGCTTACAGTCTAACTGGGGGAAACGACATGTACCTGAGTTGATGTACACCAAAAAAAAAAAAACCCCAATATAATTTTGATGGAAAGACACTCTGAGCTTGGATGGAACAGAAATGTAAAAGGGCTGGACATGGAAAAATACTAGGTGGAAGTGAATAAGGAATATATTTCAGGTACATAGGATAGACTGTGGAAAGGTAAGGAGAAAAGAAAATAGGAACAAATGCATGACTTTATAGGCTGAGTATTTTGATTTAAAATAGGATCTTGAAAAAGGCGAAAGAATTTCTTTTCCTTGAAGTGCTCAAAAACAGATTTGATACCAAAGATTATGATGTCATAATCTTGACACCATTATCAAAACTACTGTGGGGAGGAAGAATAAATATCATCAGCACCACATATACACACACACACACCCTATTATATGTCCAATTACTTACTAACAGTCATTCATAAAATTGGAGAGTTTCCTGGTATGTCATAAGTACCCAAGAAATTCTTATTAATCTGATTTATCTTCCATTGTAGTGATTCAGAAGTATTCCCAAGGTGGATCTCTTATGCCCAAACTGCTTTTGAGGGATTTACAAACTTCAATTTTTTTTTCATTAAAAATAAAGCTCTAACATTCTCCACGTAGTTATATTCCCCATGTAGCAGCACATACTGACTATAATACATTGTCAAAGGATGTAAATAAGCAGTTTTCAGAGGAAGACATCAAAGCTATCAACAGTCAGATGAAAAAGTTCTCTATCTAATAACTGCATTGTGTGTATTGCTTTTCAGTCATGGCCAATTCTTCATGACCCCATTTGGAGTTTTCTTTGCAAAGATACTGGAGTGATTTGCCATTTCCTTCTCCAGATCACTTTACAGATGAAGAACTGAAGTAAACAGGGTTAAATGGCTTGTCCATAAGAGTCTGAGGCCACATTTGAACTCAGGGCTTCCTGACCCCAAGCCTGGTGCTCCATCCACTGGCCCACCTAATGCAAATTAAAACAACTCTGAAGTACTCCTTTATACCCTTCAGATTGGCTAAGATGATCAAAAGTAGCAAATGACAAATGCTGGAGGTTAAATGAAAAAATAGATATGCTAATGCCCTGTTAACCTGCAAAGTCAACCAATAATTCTGGAAAGCAATTTGGTATTATGTCTCCAAAGCTATTAAACCGTACATACCTTTGACCCAGTGATACTCCTACTAGGTCTATATCCCAAAGAGATTAAAGAGAGGAAGGATCCCAACGTGCAAAAATAGTTGTAGCAGCTCTTTTTGTGGTGGCAAAGAATTGGAAACACAGAATATGCCCATGAATCGAGGAATGGCTGAACGAGTTGCGGTACATGATTATAATACAATATTATTGTACTTTTGGAAATGATAGGGATAGTTTTAGAACAACCTATGAAGACTTGCATAACCTGATGCAAAGTAAAGTGAGCAAAAACGGAGAAAACTATTTACATTAACAGCAATATTGTAAAGATTATCAATATTGAAAGACTTAATAACTTTGGTCTATAAAATGATCACCATGATCCCAAAAGACTCATGATCTAACATGCCATCTACCCACCCACCCACACATCATTCACATACATACACACACAACAAACACTATTATATATAGTATATATATAGAGACTATACATAGATTTGTATAATAAGTGTTCTGAATTATTGAATGAGTTCACAGATTCATCAACAGGACATTAGTACATCTATTTTCCCACTTACCCTCCAGCACTTCTCATTTACTTTTTTTTTTTGGTCATCTTAGCCAATCTGATGGGTATGAGGTAGTACTTCATAATTGTTTAATATGCAATAGGTATCACAGTGAATGGAGCACCAGGCCTACAATCAGAAAAACCTGAGTTCAAATTCAGCCTCAGACACTTACTACACAAATGTATATATAGTCCATACGTACTATATGTGCATTTGTACTTATTTTATCCTCTGATGTAAAAGGTACCCATGGCCAAATGGACCTACATGCACGAGGGGCTGCAGCACTGGGTCTTTGGAGCAGGAAAACTGCTTCCACATCTTGATGGCCAGTTTAAATCATATGCTTCATTGATATTAGGAGATTTCTTGCCCTCTAACCACAGAATTAATATCCAAAGGACTGAACTAATAACTTTTAGATAAATAAACAGTATTACAATATTCAAATGGCAAGACCATCTCCTTCCCCAGAGTAAACACTATGCAGTCATTTAAAGATAGCTTCATGACTCTGGGTAAATCACCCTGTTTGCCTCAGTTTCCTCATCTGTAAAAGGGCTGGAGAAGGAAATGGCAAACCACTCCAGTGTCTTTGCTAAGAAAACCCCAAATGGGGTCAAGAAGAGTCAGACAAGACTGAACCACTATAGAAGACAATACATAAAGATAAATACTCTCTGGATTATCCCAAACCCCATGTGTTAAAACTATCATACTTAACAGTATGTTATGCTTTAAAAAAAATTCATCTGTTTGTCCCCTACAATTCTATCATACTGCAATATAATATATTTAAGCAGGTAAGCTTTGTGGCTTACATTGTAATATTACAATTCGATTAGTAATGCTGGTTTTTACAAGTCTAGATAATTCAAAAACTAAAAGGCTTTCTATTAATGATACATGATGGTGACAGCTTATTATATGCCAGTCACTGTGTTAAGTACTTTATAATCATTATCTCATTTGAATGACCCTGAGAAGTAAGTGCAATGATTATTAATCCCATTTTACAGATAAGGTAAGTGAAGCATATAGAGGTTTAGTGATGATAACAACAATAAGAACAGGTTGCATTTATACAGCTCTTTAAGACAAGGACTTTCTTCACAAGATAGGAAATGCTACTGTTATGTATATTTTACAGAAAAAAAAATCAGTGTTAGGAGGTAAATGACTTTAAGTGACTTGCTCAGAGTGGTCATAGAACCCAGAAAGTATCAGTGCCAGTATTATTAGCCCCATTTTACAGATGAGGAAGTTGAGTAAGGGACATACTGCTATTAAGCATCCTGATGGCACGTTGATCAATGTCTTTGGAAGGCATCATGGTTTGGCAGAAAGAGCTCTTGGGTTCGAATCTCATGGGAGAGGTCTTTGACTGACTGTGATCTCAGGTAGGTCCCATAATTTTTCTGAGCTTCGTTTTCCTAGGTACTGCAGGACAAGAGGCTGATAACTATCAGGCATCCTTGAGTTTGTATTTCAGAGGGACAACCATTCATTCATTCTCATCCCTGAGAGATAGTTGGGGCTATTTCATTTTTTAATCTGGAAGGTACACTTGAGTCATGACCAATATCAGGAAGTTTTTGAAGGGGACATATATAGCCTTTCCGAGACTGAGAGTAGAAGTAGTGACTGCAAGAATGGAGCAGCAGGGAGGAGACAATGTGCCCAACCTCCCTCAACTAGGATTTAATGAACCAAACTGGAAGGAAGTGTTGATTCAGGGGTAACAACTGAATGAAGAAACTGAAAAAAGTGAAGCTGAAAGGAGGGCTGAGCTCCTAACAGAAAAAGGGAGAGATTAAAGGAGGATTACCAGGCTGTTCAAGCACCTAAACGTAGAGGGCTCAGACTAAAAGTGTTAGTGGAACTCACCTCTTCAAATCATCCCCCCACCAAAGAAAGGTATCCATTCCTGAACTTCCCCTTCCTTTGCCTGCTCAAATAATAGACTGGAATATCACTCATTTCTTCTCAAATACATTTCCTCTATCTTGATTATTGCTTCAAACATAAAAAGAAGCCAGCATTTAGGTAGACAAAAAACTGAATTAAAAAACTCAAATTTCTCTCTCTAAATGACAGAAACTTTCCTAACTGGGAGCTCAGAGCTATTGTGTTTGATGAATAACTTTTCATTGGCTATAAACTCCTTGAAACAGCAGAGGAAAGAGTCAATGGGACTGAAGGCCATTACAGTATTCTGAAAGTCAGCTAATATTTATAATAGCTGATTGAATCTCTTGCCTCCACAGTAGGAAGGAAAAGGTTCACAGACCGGAAGGAGGTGAGAGGTATGTGAGATGTATGTGAGATCTGTCACTTCCCCTTCCAGAAAGGAGTGCCAACATGTAAGAATTAAGAATCTTATGCAGTAACATCCACGGTTATTAAAACTATTTAAAATAAGGAGGTCAGACTAGATGGTAGCTAAGGTTCCTATCAATGATTCTGATCCCCACTAAGCCATAAGTCCCTTCTAATCCAAAAAACTACTTCCCCATAACTCATGAAAGCACAATTGAGCTCCAGTAGTACAAGGGAAAACACATTAAATTTGTTAGAAGAGAATTAGCCAAACTAACTTTATATAACAACAATTAAAATAGCAGCCACCTAAAATTTGCTAGTTTTTTCATCATAAACTTCCTGGTTGGCATCTGAATGTCACCAACGGATTCTAGGCATTCAGCAATATTTTGGGGGGCACTTATACAGTCTCATCTTTTTAGATTTTGAATTTACAAAGTCTTGAGGTGTATGTTGTATTTTTTAAAATCAAGTGGTCCCACATGATAAACCTTTAAAGTATTCAAGGAAACTATTCAAGTGTATTAGAGAAGATAAGCTTAAAATGAATTTTCAATTCAATTTTGTGCCCCAGCTGAATCATTTTTGCCTATAGTTAGGCTTTCATGGGGAAATAGGAACCAAAATACCATCAAAACAAGTAGTATAGTGAGCTTAGAGTGATACTCTGGGACAATATCCAGACTAGAAGGCATGAAATAAATCTTATTTTCCAGCAGCCAAACTTATTGAAATTAAATCTGTGAAGAGGACCTGTCCGAGTTTCCTGTTATCATCTGTCCTTCTCCTTAGCCGGCTTTTTCCTTTCATGGTTCCTCCCTGGATATTTGCATGTGCCAGACAAATATGAGATGGATCTTTCTTGTGGTTTCCTTCCACCATGACTGTGGCTGCTGATGCTGGAGGGCCTTCCCCAGGCCATCTTCCTTCTCAGACCTTAAGACTCATCTGGTTTTTTATACCCATTCAGACTTTTTGGCCCTCAGGTAGCTAGGGCTGCCGCAGCTCACCTGAGAAGCAGAAGGTTTTAGCTCGCTGGATGAATAATGTCCTCCAAGTCGGCTTCGTGGGGCAGATGCAAGTTCTCCTCCCTGGGGGCTGTCTTTGGGCCTGGGAGGCTGGACCATGTCTTTGACAGGTCTGCCCGGGAGCTGCTTATGAGAGATGCCTTGCTGTTCGCTGCTACTGGACATCACCTCACTGCCATCTTCATCTGGAAAAGCCATTCTTCCTGATGAACAGGACTTATTGCCTGGACTGTGAAGGTTTGACCGGGAAGTTCCATCTTTAGGCCACACCACAGGATGAAGAGATACATCTTCCTCTCTAGAGTCAAGCCATTCATCGTTCTCACTGGTCTGACTAGAACTCTTCACCAGGTGTGGAGGTTCCCCTCCTACCTCTGAGGTCAAACAGTTCCTGGTTACACCTGGAAGGATGCTTGGAGGGCTCTGCTCTTGACTGACACAAGTATTTTTGATCCCCTGTTTGGCCAGGTGCTTCCTTCTCAGCCATCTCTGCATGCTGCAAATCAGGTCGACAAAACTTAGGAGGGAGGATAGAGCGTTGACTCCCCAAATAAAAAGCATCATGATTGATTTCTCTGTGGGTCGGGAGATGTAGCAATCCACCACACTTGTACAAGGGGAGTGATAACAAGAAAAACGCTTAGGAACCCAAAATCCAAAGAGATAGTATTGGGTACCAGCAAAAGCTGCTTCAGTCAGGATCCGCAGGAGAAGCTGCACTATGTAGGCAGTGGAAAAGTGAGGGACATTTAGACAAGAACAACCGGGCCCGCCAGTGAGGGGATGTCTCCCTCGACAACAATCTGGTGCCTGGGCCCCTCGGGCAGCATGTAGGGCTCCCCTGTGAAGGACATAAACACTGAACATGGCGTATGGCAGGAGAACAGCCACGTTCTGGATCAGCCAAAACCGGAAGTGGGATACGGGAGCAAACATGTCATAGCAGACATTGGAGCATCCTGGCTGCAGGGTATTGCAGACAAATCTCTCTTGCTCATCTTGGTAGATTGGGTAGCCTGCCAAAATGATTACCAGCATCCTCAGCATTATTGTGAAAATGAGCCAGATCTTTCCTAGAAAAGAGCAAATCAATGTGGAAAATATTATAAATAAGTGCAAAAACCCTCAAAAAAAACCCTCAAATTGTTTGAATAGGAGGAACAATGTCTTAGTGAGAACAGGGGACAAAGCATATATACCCACATGGTGAGGGGGAGGAAGAGAGAAAAGGAAGAGATAGAGAAAAAGAGAAGAGGGGGAGAAAAGATAGGGACAAAGAAAGAAGAGAAAGAGAAACAGAGAGACAGACAGAGGCAGAGAGATAGTATGCTTTTCCATTTGTTTGTTTTTAATAAATCCCAAACCTTTGGATGATATTCGGAATAGGAAATGCAAGCTCTATGCGACTCCATTTTCCCATTTGTAAACTAACACACTGTGTTCTTAAAGTACTTCAGCATTATTAGACAAATAAACAAATACCATATATTAAGTCTTCATTCATTAACTCAGCCTCTACTAACTTGAACTTTTTAAAAAGTCCAATTCTCTTCAGGTAGTGCTGAAATTTGTCTTCATATTGTCTCTGAAAAATAAAATGTTTTCTTCTGCTAATGGTGTAAACAAGGCTATAGAAGATTTAAAGGAATAAACAATTTTCTTTTAAAGAATTTCCACTCAATACAGTAATTGTATATATATATATATATATACGTATATGTATATATACGTATATATATATATATATACGGATGTGACTAATATCTGTTCATAGGAACAATCCACAGAATTTCTGCTAGGGAACAGTTAGCATCAAACATTACTGTTGTTTGCTTGAAATAACCAAACTGCACTTATTAAAATGTATTTGATAAGCTTAAGTGTTCAGTAATTCAAACTAGCCTCTATTTTATAAGATCCAAGTTTATCAAAGTCCCCATCGTTAGTGAATGAAAAAAAAAAAAAGAAATTTCAAAATCTACCCAGAAGACTAATTTCAAAAAACCATTTAACATCAATTGGATTAGACCAAGGTAATTTTTAAATGTTAAATTTCTGCATCTAGAGTGGAAACACTGGTGAAGAGGAAAGAACACTGTAGTGTTCTCAAGTTCAAATTCCATCCCTGCCATTTATTATCTGTATAAACTTGGACAAGTCACTCCATATCACTCCATGTCTCTAGGTCTCAGTTTTATTCAACTGTGTCTGACTATTCATGACCCTATTTGGGGTTTTCTTGGTAGAGATCTAGAAGAGTTTACCATTTCTTTCTCCAGCTCATTTTACAGATGAGAAACTGAGGCAAACAGGGTTAAGTACCTCGTCCAAGGTCACATAGCTAGTAAGTGTATGAAGCCAGACTTAAACTCGGGTCTTCCTGACTCCAGATCTTATGTGCTCTATCTCCTATATCATCTATCTCCACAGCCTCAGTTTCCCAAAATGTAAATGAGGGAATAAGATTAAATGATTTCTAAGGATCAGATTATTATCTCCTAGCTATAAATCAATGATCTATGAATATCACCTGCTATGGGAGGACAGGGAGGAAAAGGTATGGAATCTTTTGTCTATTAAAACAATGAAAAGGTAAAGGGTCAAATAAACGTGACAGCAGGGATTAAAAAAAAACAGTTGAACTAGTTACAATTTTTCAAAGAATAAGAAAGCAAAGTATCAACTAAGTATTTAAAACACTGAAAAACAAATGAGAAATATACTGGAAGAAAAAAACATACTTGGAGAATAAATATGATTTATTTTTACAAAATTGTCTCCATTCCTGGTAATTTGAGTAAGGAAATAACAGTATAAAAATATCATTTCCCACCTGCTCCAGCCTTCATACACAGCACTTGTCTTGTTAATGAAAGAAGAGTTGGTTAGATTTCAAGATGCATTTCACTTAAGACTTTCATAAACAAGCATAGTGGAATGAAGGTAAAATGAAAAAGAAAAGTAGAAAAAAAATGTAAAAAGAAAAAATGTAAAAGAAAAAAATAAGTCAGAACCTACCAGGGGTGAGGGAAACTGAGAAGCACATTCCTGGGTCTTTTATTGACAAAAACATAGAAGCTTGTTCTTTAAAGCTCAACCAACAAAAACAAAAATTAAAAACTACATTGGGTTCTAGGAGAAAGATTGTATTGTATCATTTTGGGTAAAGGGAAAATGGAGAGAAATTTTAAAAACTCACCTACAATTGTCACATTGCAGTTTAACGTGATGATCAGAAAACCCAGCAAGTCCCAACGTTCCATATTTCAGTAATTCCCCAAGAGATCTTGGAATATGGTGCTTTCCAGACCAAAGGAATATAGGGGAAATCCCTCAGGATTATATGTTTATTTTTTAGCTAGAAAGAGACCCAACCACTAATCCTGGAAATGTGAAAAGGAAAAAAAAAAAGAATTGGTCCATTGATAGGAGCCCA
The DNA here is from genome assembly GCA_023553655.1 of Myrmecobius fasciatus. Classification (NCBI taxonomy): domain Eukaryota; kingdom Metazoa; phylum Chordata; class Mammalia; order Dasyuromorphia; family Myrmecobiidae; genus Myrmecobius; species Myrmecobius fasciatus. The sequence continues at coordinate 588,830 of JAJPUD010000113.1, forward strand.
ATTTCTTCTTCCGCAGGTTTAAACTTCAGGGAGCAGCCTGCTTCCAAGGCTGGTCATTTCCTGACAACTGCAAAGAGACAAAAAAATGACAGCAGCTCTCTAAGCCATTGTAGGTTATTCTTACCCTCTCCAGAGCATTCCAACCTCTTGGCCTTGCTCCCATGTCTCAGTTGTGAGAGTCAGGTGTCTTTGGAATATATGCAATGCATTTTTATTAGAGGTCCAAAAATATCAATTACCTCACCCCAGGATAGGAGAGATTAGTAACTGAAAGATTTGAGGGTCACTAAAGATTTCTTTCAAAAAGGAATTACTTTATTAATTATCCCCTTCTTTTAAATATTTCTATGGCCATGTTGTGATGGTCGCTTTGCTCATTTAGTCATGTCTGGCTCTCCATGACCCCAACTGAGGTTTTTTTTTTTTTTTGACAAATATATTAGAGGAATGGTTGCTCATTTTCTTCTCCAGATCATTTTACAGATGAGGAAACTGAGGCAAACAGGGTTAAATAACTTGCCCAATATCATACAGCTAGTAACTGTCTGAGACCAGATTTGAACTCAGGTCCTCCTGCCTCTAGGTCCACTTTACCATTCAGCTGCCCCAAGCTCTAATTAGGGAGATTCATAATGATTTCTTCTTGGTTCTCATACTCATCTCCTCTTCTTCCCATCTCCCTTTCCTTCCTCTCCCTCCCTCTTTCCTACCTTGGGGTTCAGGGCAAGATTTCTTTCTCAAGAATGCTTTAAACCCAGATCACTCAGGTTCCCACTGATTGGCTAACAAAAGGTCTCAGGCCAAGCCCACTTCTTACTTCTTTGGCCCAGATTGCCTCAGAGTGAATATAAATAGCAATTCTCATTGTTTTGGCCAGCAACCCTAAGGGTTTTCCCCTCCCAGATTGATTTTCCTCTGCCTTATTGTTTATTTATTTATTTATTTTTTGCTAGGTGAAATAGGCCATTCTCTGCCTCATTTCTTATCTTGCCTTAACCACTGGTTGGGCATTGCCTCAGTCAAACTGAGACCTATTGGAGACCTTAGCTTACAATGGCCAAGGTCTCCCAATGCATCCAGGGACATATCCAGTCTTTCTGATTTAAATCTGGCCATTGGACCCAGATGCTCTGGAAGGGAAAGTGAGGCAGGTGACCTTGCCCAGCCCTCCCTCACTTCAATCCAATTCACTTGTATGTCATGGTATCACCTTCCTGATGTCATGAAGGATAAACAGCAACCACTCATCTCCTCTATGAAGCATTCTCTGATCACCACCACAATGGCCATCATCTAGAACACTTAAGAATATTTGTCATTAACCTAGTATTTTACCCTACTTTACAATTTACTTTATACTATTCCTCCTTATTTCAGGAATGTGTCTCTTTTTATTCTCCTAACTAGATGAAAAACTAGGAGGAATTCTCTCCTTTCAATATCTCACTCCAGGACCTAGTACAGTACCATATCTGTTTACTAAATGCCTATAAATAAATGATTGAATGTACTACATGGGCTGTCTCATATCATGTTCATATCCACAATTCCTTCATTCTCCTTGTTCCATCACTCATAAGAAACTACCCTATGTACTTAGAGATATAAAACCAAGAATAAAAATTGTGACTGTCCAAAGTCTTGTTTTTTCTTCTCATTTCTATCCATTTGTGAGGGACAATTAGATGGTACAGTAGGTAAGAGTGCTGGGCCTGGAATCATGAAGACTCATCATCTTCCTGAGTTCAAATCTGCCTTTGAACACTTATTATGTGGTCCTGGGCAAGTCACTTCACTCTTTTGGCCTCAGTTCCTCGTTTGTAAGTGATCTGGAGAAGGAAATGGAAAACCATTCTAGTATCTTTGCCAAGAAAACTCCAAATACAGTCATGAAGAATCAGACATGACTGAAAAATGCCTGTAAAACAAATCTGCTTTCCTGCAACTTCCACAAGTCCATCCTTTTCCCTAAGCAAGTATTTGAAAAAAAGTATTCTTGAATTTGAAAATCAAGAATTTTTATTTTTCTGTATTTATTAACTGAACTTTCATAAAGTCTTGTTTCTGGATGTGTCTTTAAGGTTGCACAGTGGATAGAACTCTGGCCTTGGAATCAAGAAGATTCATCTTCCTGAGTCTTACTAGCTGTGTGACTCTAAGCAAGTCACTTTACCCAATCTGCCTCAGTTTCCTCATCTGTAAAATGAGCTAGAGAAAGAAATGGCAAACCACACCAGTATCTTTGCCAAGAAAAGCACAAAAGAGTCATGAAGAGTCATACATAACAGAACATCACCACCAACAAACCTATTTGTGGGAAGACAGAAAAAGGAAATGAATGCCATTCCTAGAAAGATTTGTCAGAAGAAGCATTTCACAAAGGTTTCTTTTCATCTTTGCCCAAGAAACATTTCCCCCTATTCTATAACTCCACACTTCTCCCTGAAAATCCCTAGTGAGACATATAAAGAAGAAAATTGACATATGGAAAAATGATCAACAAATACAAGTCCTGAAATAGCAATTGTGATCTGAGGATTAAAAAAAAAAGAATATATTTTAACAAAAAATATTTCCTGTTGCATAACAAAATATATTTTGTAATGCAACAGGACTGGGGGAATTGTGCTTGCCGAGGATACTTTAGAATTAAGAAAATGTAATTACTAATTTAAAAAGAAATCTTATTGTTATTTTATCCCTTGTGAGGAACCCCCTCTACCTAGGCAGATCAGTTATTTCTTGGCAGAGTTGCCTAAGCCACCAAAATGACATCAAACACAAGAAATATTTGTCAGAGGCAGAACTTGAAACTCAAAGCTTTATGACTCCAGTACCAGTTTTTTTCATCTTCTACTTCATGCACTTGTCCATACTAATTTTTATTGTGAAAGCAAATAGTCATTCTGAGTGATCTTGATCAATCTTCATTTTCTGTAAAACAGAAGTAATACCCATTCTACCTACTTCTCACAGTATGGTTTTGAGTCAATTGAAATAATTGATGCAAAACCATTTTTGAAAAACATGAAATATATTCAAATATATAGATATCATTATATGCCAGTAAAGAACCTCTCAATTCCGTTTTCAATCTCCTATCCATTATCTCACTAGCCCATTCTGTCATCTTCTAAACAAGCTACATCTTGTTACTTCAATCTTTTTTTCTCTCTCATTTATCTACTAGAAGATACTTAAAGAAAATGTTGATAATCCACCTGGTTATAGCATAAAACAAGGTAGGCACAGATGAGGTACAACAAAAGTTATTGTAACAGCCAAGTTTGACCATGTCATCATAGAGCTGTCCAGGGTACTTGAACTCTGCTATGTGCTGGCTAGATATGAACAAAGGTTTAGTCAAGTCAAAAGTAAGTCAACAAGCACTTATTAAGTGGCTACTATGTGCCAGTTATTGTTAGGTGTTGGAGATACAAAGACAGACAAAAATAGCTCCTACTTCAAGGAATTAACAGTCTAATGAATTATCATGGTATCTCTAAAAGAGGAAGATTCTCTAGTATTCTCATTTAGAACAAAGTATGTTTGGAGAAAGAGGTTGGCAAAGAAGAGGGGGACAGGAAGTAAGTCTAGACATATGAAAAAGCAAGCAGCAGCAAGTTGATTTTAAGTCTCTTGAGGACAGAGACTATTTTCTTTTTATCGTTTATTCCAAAGTCTAGCACAGTGGTTTTCATATAGTGCTTTAAAAAATGATTGATGAATTGAGAGGATAATTAGGAGTTCAGTGTTGAAACTGATTACTGGGTGGGGGAAGGGAATCAATATCTCCCTGGAATAGCCAATACTTTGGGAATATTGAGTCATTAAGCCTCAGAGTGACAGTTGAAGGTTTCAGAAAGGTAAACCATTGAGCATCAATGAACTGGCAGGAGATGTGTGAAAGAGCAAAGCATTCTAAAGGGGATTTTTTTTTCTGTAGGCATAAATAGACTTACAACATAGTAATTGGCTGTTTTCTTCATTGCTCAAAGAGGAGAAAAATGATATCACTATGTTGGAGTCAAGATATAGTGTGGATAACTATGACTGATCAAATAAATATGAGTTCAGAAGACTCTAACACAGGTTGGGCACAAATAGTCCATAAGAACATTTGGAGCAGACATCTCTGAATTTGTGCATTTCTTATTTCTTTTTGAGCTACTGAAATTCTGCTTCCCTCACAGAGCACAGCACCTTCTTTAATGTGGGCACAACACCCTGGGCTGTCTTGTGTCGATGTCTCCCATGTCTCACAATTGATTCCAAAGTTCTTCAGTGAGACTTTGAGGGTGTCCTTGTATAGTTTCTTCCGACCTCTATATTTGTGAATTTTCTGTAAAATAGTTTTTTAGGTAAATGTGTGTCTGGCTTTTGAACAACATGGCCAACCCTTTGGAGTTGTGCTCTCTTAAGTAGAGTTTGAATGCTTAGAAATTTAGCTTGAGAAAGGACCTCAGTTCCTACCAGGTGATTTTCTGAACCTTCCTAAGACAATTCAAATGAAAATGAGTCTGTTTCCTGGCATAGCACTAGTACAGTCCAGGCTTCACAGGCATAAAAATATAAGGTCAGCACAATAGCTCAGTAGGCCTTCAATTTGGCAGGAAGCTTAGTATTTTTTCTCTCCCACACTTTCCTTTGGAGACTCTCAAACACTGAGCTAGCAACAGATTGATGATATGTACTTAGTCAAATGTAATACAGTTTTGTAGCACATAGTAATTAAGACTTTTGTTTAGGTTTGTGTGGGTTTTTTTTTAAGGAACTGCTAAATTATCTAATTTGAGAAATGAATGTTTTACTGGCACTGCTCAAGATTTAAATGACTTTTAAGAAATTTTAAGATGCTGGATGGAGAGCAAATGTTCAGCAGCTGTACAGACACAACAGAATACTTGTCTGACATTTGTGTTCCATTTCCATTTTATATCCACTTTTCCTGTTAACAAAATAAATCCTAATAGCCTATTCCACCATTTTGTTCCATAGGCCCAGGCTAGGCAATTCAGAGGATTAAATGCCCAGGGGACAAAAAGGAAAGTGTGATCATAACAACAGCAGCAGAAACAACAACTAGAATTTATTGAGATTTATAGAGCACTTCACACATATTATATTTGATCCTTGAAATCAGCCCCTTGAGGTCCCTCTTTTAAAGACATATTAAGTGAGGCAAGAGGTGAAGTGACTTGGCCTGATTCCCACAATCAGTAAGTGCCTAAGGCACTTGATTTCAAGGCTCACAAATAACTCAATACCCAAAGAGTAAAAAGATCTACCTAGAAATTCACATAGTTGTAACTCACCCCAAAACTCACAGCCATCCCTTACTCCAATGAGTTCTCACTATTGTTCTACAATCGTTCCATTATCTTCAGTGATTATCCTAAGTCTTTTCTTCTCTTTGCTCCTTATGCCAGATCATTTGTCTACTTCACTAAGATCTAAGCCATCTATAATCATAATATAATCTATTCATCAGAAAGCAGTAAAGAATAACTGACACAGAATTGGCTTTGGAATCAGGAACACCAGTGTTTAACATCCTCCTTTTCCACAAATTGGTCCTGCCACCCTGGGCAGACCACAAGAACCCTTGGAGCTCCAGGCAGCTTGCAAAACCTCTTAAAAGTACTGGGAGAGGAAGTTCCTCACCAGGAAGCACAATAATATCATAGACCCACTCAAAATAAGTCATGGCCAGATTCTAGCTAGAAGAGACTTTCTTCATACTCTTCTCATTCACTCTCAGAGCTCAACACCTAGGAAAGACCTTAGCTTAAAAGGCCAAGGTCTCCTACTACATCCAGCGTCCTCACCATTCATCTTGACCTGTATCTGACCATTGAATTCCTATGCTCTGGAGGAGAGAGGGAGGCTGATGACTCTGCACAGCTGTGTCTCACTTAAATCTAATTCGCTTGCAAGTCAAGACATCACCCTCCTGGTGTCCCTGGTCCCTTCTAGAATGAAGAATGAAGAGAGCTCAGAACAATCAGCAAGAAGGAATTCTTATCTTCACAAAGACACACCCTAAATCCCATTCCCTCTCCTACTACTCTAGGATCCATTCCCTCTCTTGTCTATACTTTTGATCTTTCTTTCCACTGGTTGTTATACACTTAAAAGCATGCTCAGATTCCCCCGATTTTTCTACCTGTTTTGGTTACTATACTAACTTCTAGTTCTCTCCCTTCTTTCACTGCCAGACTTCTTGAAAAAAAAGTTATGCTATGAAGTGATGCTTCCTTTCCCTCATTATCCAGTTCTTCCTAAATCCTTGGCCCTCTGGCCCCTACCTCCACCACTGAAATGACTCTCAAAGGGTGAGTGGCCTCCCGAATCACCATTCCTTTTGTCATCCTCCTTGATCTCATTTTACCTTGTTGACCAGCACCCTCTGCCATAAGATTCTCTCCCTCTTTCCCCACTGTTTCTATCTGTCCATATCTATATCTATCTCTCACTCATGTCAGTTCCTGCCTCTCTATGCCAATGGCACACAGGAGATATTTCTCATTAGCATTTCAAACTCAGCATGTCCAAATTCAAGTATTACATAATCTTCTTCTGCCATCCAACCTGACCTGAGAATTCCCCTCTGTATTGTGTCCTTCTCACACACACACACACACACACACACACACACACTCTTCATCTCCTCCTTGAAGCCCTTTTATTTCATGTCATTCTTCCTGATAAGTCTTTAAAAGTAGACGTGTCTTTTAGCCCTTTAGAACTAAAAACACATACATCTGTGTACTAGAATACAAGTGTATCACTCTTTCAGGTCCCAAAAAAGGCCTTCTATACTTCTTCAAAGCAAGCTCCAAAGTTCTTTGCTAATCCTTGAGACTACTGTGTCAAACTGCCACATCTGGGAGAAGTGATACTGAGATCCATCAACCTCATTATACCTTCTCACTAGCTTTTATAATCTCTACTTTCCTACATACTGGACTCCTTGGTCTCACTCAGTAGGTGATGCTCAATTTATTTAGGAGACTGAAATTGCACTAAGTACAGAAGCCCAAACCCAAACATCTAATGAGATCCATATTGCTTCATTTTGCTTTTTCAAACCTCCCTTGTACATCCATGGATGCTACACTCTCCCCCTTGCTCATCTGTAAAAGGAAGATTGAGAGGCAGCACAGAATAGTTGACAGAAAGCTGGCCTCAAGAAGAATTGAGGTTAATCGTGGCCTCTAGAGTATGACCTCTACTATCTTTGTGATCTTGGGTTAAGTAATTTAATATCTTGATGTCCAGGCAATTTAAGACTACAAATTGCAAAGGGGCTATTGAATTGCTCTGGTGGAGAGAATTTTCTCATCAGTAGTTTCCTCAATTTATGAAATAATAGATCAGGTCCCAAAATGAAGATAACAAAAAAAAAAAAACTTCCCCAAAGTTTTATTGTTGCCTATTGTTTTTATAACACATTTCCATTTAGACATACCTCCCCCATTGAAGCCTTCCTTATAACAAAGAGAAATACTTCAGCAAAATCAGTCAATAGCAACTTTGTCTAACAGTCATCCCATATGCAAGCCCAGCCCCCAAACCTTTAAAGCACTACACCTTAAAGCATGACATAAATATTTCAGTATGGTTTATGCACTGAATTTTTAAGTATATATAGAAGTCTATATCTGTAATATAGGGTTTTGTCATCTGTTATTTTACAAAAACAAGTGACCTTCTGATGTATAATTCTAGCTACTTGTTTGAGTTTTCTAGTTATTTAGTGAGCAGCTAAGAGATTCAGTAGATAGAGCACTAGATCTGAAGTTTATAAGACAAATTCAAATATAATCTCAGACGCTGGACAAGTCATTTAACTTCTATTTGCCTCAGTTTACTCAACTATAAAATAGGAATTTAACATTAACAGCACTTATACAACAGGTTTGTTGTAAGGATCAAATGAATAATCTTCATAAAGCATTTTGTATAGGTTTGGTACATAGTAGGTGTTAGATAAAAGCTTTTTTTCTTTTCCCTTTATTCTCTTTTTCTCATTCCCACCCCTAGAGGTACAATTTTTCTTCACAACATACAGCCACATATTACACATCTTTTCCTTGCATAATCTGCTTTGATCATTATATCAAGCTTCCTTAAAAATAAGCTTTCCATGATTTCTTGTGGAAATGATCTAGTCCTTAATTGGCATCATAAACCTATCTTCTGTGAACAAATCCAAATGATTTGGTTTGTTCAGTGCTTTGTGAACAAATTGTTGGTTGAGATGTTTTATTAAATACTATAGTTAATAGGGATTCATTTATAGATTGATAGATTAGTATGATGTTTTGTTTTACATTCTTTACATTTCTCTCTTACTCTTAGGAGGATCTATATGTCCAACAACAGTTAAAAAGCATCTAACTTTAAATAAAAATCAGAGAGAAACTTTAAACTAAAGACAGACAATCTTAATCCTGGTTTGTACAAAGGAGACTTCACAAGTTAATGATGGTTTCCAAAGTGGACTCCCTTGGCATCTATGACTAAGCCATGTCTAATCACTAAGATGCTTACTATACATATATGGACTAAAGACATTAATAACTTGTTCTTAACAGCAACAGCTGTAAGATTAAAATAGATTCTTTGACACCTTCTTGCATTACAGGATTGATTCTTTGGGAACAAAACTTCTACTGTAGCTACAATTACTGAAAACTGGTTTTTCCTCAACAGACAAATGGGATTTTTTAAAAAATAGGGTGAGGGGTGTGTGTGTGTGTCCAAGTGTGCAAACACAGAGAGAATTTATTTGGTAAAAGGGCTGAGTAACCAAATAACAAATACAGGGGATTTGATTGTATTCTGCTGCTGTGATTCATAAATTGAATGATGTTCTAATCAAGTCTAAATAAGATGACTTTTCTTGATCTTCTAGAACCTAAAACTTACGGACATACGCTTCCCAAGATTTAGATATGAACAGATCTCTTTGGTGGTTCTATTTTGCTTAGTTTTCTTCTTTCTCTTAGTCACAAACTAAATCATCTTCTTTTCAACTGCTCCAGTTTCAGGATTTCATTTCTGATTATTGTCACCAAAAAAAGCCAATGGTTTCAATCATTAATTTAAAAAAAATAAAATTTCATTTCTTGGGCTCTGACACATGTTCTGACTACCTCAGATGGTGTTTCTTAACAATTCAGAGAAGTAGTTTCTGGGAGAATCTTTATTATATATAAGAGAGACTGGAAATATTGGAGCAGATATAGAATTTCAGAACCTGGATCTGATCAGCTAGTCTATTTAAAAAGAAGGCTCTTTTATTAATTACAGAGGCATTTAAAAAAAAGCTTGGCAACTTCAGTTACTGTCTTTGCCAATTTATCCGGCACAGGGAAATCTCAGTGATTCCTTTGATTATAGGATCTGTTAAAAGCAGTATAGTCTCCAGTCTTGGGAGATCCAAAAGGTTGAGAGCAAGGGGTAAAAATTGGAAGTTTAGACTTTAGACTGAATTTCTCATTCAATGCAGCATTGATGCTCTGAGAAGCAAGGAACAATCTTTGAGACTCCAGTCCATCTCGATTCATCTGTCAGCTTGTAGCTTCTTAACATAAACTTGATGGAACTAATAAGATGTAGGAACTGAGCTAAGTTTCAATCTATTCTTCTAGAGATGGAGATAGAGAGTATACACATGAGAAGTTAAGGGAAATGCTAGCTTTTTAATGCTACATCTTTGAGGTAAATATTGCTTTATAAGAGCTACCTGTTTTAAGTGGTTAAAAATAGAGGTGCTTGTCAATGGCTCCATAACAAATGGGATAAAACATAGCCAGTGGAAGGTTGAGCCAGTGATAGAAAAAAGATACATCCCACCCCTTTCAAGGTACCTAAGAAACCTGAAGGACGATTAGGGAAAGATGTAACAGGAATGATTGGGAGAACAGGGCAAGTAAACTCTAAACAAAAGGAATCCTCCTTGAAAAGGTGAGCTCACAAAGTAAACCAAAATATGAACTCAGCTATGAAATAAATTGTCAATAAGACTCCTGCCAGAAAAGGCACCTGTAAGGAGAAAAAGAATTCAATCCCCCCTCCCCAAGGCTACTATGTGCCTAGTTCTAAGTTCTCAGTTTAAAATTAAGAATTAGGCTGTATTTAGCAGCCACTCTGGGTACCATAGAGTTCAAATGCATTATAAATGTCTATGTTCCAGGAAGAAACAGAAATACAGAAATTAGAGACTAACTTGAGAAACTCTCACCCCCCCCACACACATAAATCCCATTGGAATGGCCAGTTGTGATGTGTTCCTTGTGGTAGACCATTTGTAACTAATGGGAAGCATATCTAGTTTAATTTTAACTGACTATATTTCTCTCTAGGTGCTTAGAAGAGGGCCCTACATAGTACAAAGGGAGGGAAATATCTTTGATCTTAACTCCAAGCTGCTCTCTGACAAACTCCACCATTATTTGGATGACCACTTTCAGGGCTTCTTTAAACTTTTTTCCACTCCTGACCACTTTCCATCAGAGAAATTTTTACATGACCTCAGATATATAAAATAGATGTACAAACCCAACATTTACTGATAATAAGTCATAATTTTGTGACCCCCAAATTCAGTTATGAGGCCTCATATGAGGTTGTGAGCCACAGTTTAAGAAGCTGGGACTTAGACAATGTAGGGTTAATTCTTTGAATGGAAAATTACAGAATCTCATGTACCCAGTCCTTGAAAAAAGCATTCCTCCAAAGTATATTCAACAAGTGGCCAGCCAGCCTTTGCTTAAGAGACCTCCAGTGACAGCCCACTACCTCCCTATATGGCCCACTGAATTTGGGGAAAGCCATGAGTAGGATATTTTTTTATTAGATCAGCCTAAATCTCCTTTCTTCACCTTTCACTTATTTTAGTTCTTCTTTTTAGGCCCAAGGAAAAGACAGTTAAGTGAGCACTTCTTAAAAGTACTTAGTGTGTAGCAAGCATTTACAAAGGGCTAGGTACCCAAAGGAAGGAAAGAAACTTACAATTTATTAAAGACAACACATAAATAAGTAAATACATGTGACATAGCAGATGAAAACTAACTACAGAGGGTTAGTAGCAGCTGGGGTTTTCAACTGAATTTTAAAAGAAGCCAGGGAGCCCAAGAGGTGGAGATAAGGATTCTAACTAAATATGGAGGTCTTATGGAGAAACTGAGGCACAAAGAGGCATCAACTTGCCCAGGTCACCTAAATAGTCCGGGATTTGAATTTAGGTCTTCCTAATTCTAAAGACCAGTTCTTTTTCCTCCATACTACATTGCTTTGAGGTTGAGCAAGGTTAAGGGAATAGCATATAAGGATTCAACAATTTGGGCCATCAAACACACTTTTGTAGACAGAAAAAAATCAAGAAAGTATTTGAAGAACACTTGGTCTTCTTTCATAGCAAAATAATGCTTCTATCAATTGCTATTAGATCTTATTTTTATGCTGCTGCACAGAAAAAAAGTTCTTAAAGGAAACTTGTAAAAGTCCTTTTATAATGGAAAAAAAAATAGATGCTGGTTCATTTAGGTGCCTGTCACGCTTTAGTTCTCTAATTTCTGGTTCTGACTCAGTAGGCCCTAAAAGAAAGTGTCTGGATTGGAGCCATAACACTTGACACATCCACAAAACTTCTGAACCAGCTGACAACTTGGAGTGGAAAATGTCTTGCTTTAGATACCAGCTAGTGAGCCTTTTCAAAGCCTCATTTATTGCAACTTGAAGGTAGGAATTTGAGGAAGGCACTATGAATTAATAAGCTCAGAGTTCTTATGAGGCAGTGGACTGGAAAATATTTTAATTGGTATTCAGCTTTGGGCTCATTAATAGTCAGGTGACTAGTTGGGGAGGGGATCCTTTTATACTTACCCTTCTTTTCAGGCAGTGAATTCCATTTCACAAAACGACTTCCACGAAGCATTTTCTGGATGCATGATTGCCCTTAACAAGTGCCTAGAAAACCTACTGCAAGCCAAGGGAGCAAGATAAAATTCTGAAATCCCAGGAATCATATGGAAAAGAAAGATTGTTCTTTTTTTCCTGGTAGACCTTTTATTAAAGGGCGGTTCGTGGTTCATTTGGACTTAATTGGAATCAAGTAAAGGGTTTATGGTGGATTTAATTCCATAGGGCACCAACAAAGGCCAGAAAAAACCAAAATTCATATCTAGAAGTTTTAATTAATCATTTCAGACAGACTATTTTTGGTTTTTTGTGACCTCATTTGGGTTTGTTTGTTTGTTTGTTTGTTTGTTTTTGGCAAAGATATTGGAGTGGTTTGCTGTTTCTTTTTCTAGCTCATTTTATTGATGAGGAAATTGAAGCAAACAAAATAAAGTGACTTGCTTGGGGTCACACAGCTAGTGTCGGAAAATCATATTTGAACTCAGGTTTTCCCCAGCATTCTATCTACTCTGCCACCTAGTTGCCCTTCAAACAGGTTACTTTCTATTTTATTTCTTTGTTATCTTGGTGACTTTTGAGTAATACTACAACTAACCTCATATCATCAGGTCAACAAGTGTTTATTAAGGGCCTATTATGTGCTGGACACTGTGCTAAAAGAGAAAGATAAAAAAAAAATAGAGAACTTTCAAAGAACTCTGATAATATAATATACAAACAACTGTACAAATAAGATATATCCAGGATAAATTGGAGATAATCTAGAGGGAAGGCACTAAGGTTAAAAGGGGCTAAGAAAGGCATCTTGCAGAAGACTCTAGGTGAGATATGAAGGCAAAGAAGTTCCAATGTGGAAATGAAGGGGGAAAGAATTCTTCATGACATACTGAAGGAAAGCAGCTACCCAGTGAATATGCTATGACTCCATGATTCAGCTGTCAATGCTCCTGAGAGCTTGGGTAGCAAGCAAGGTACCAAGATTCAGCTTGTCTTGTCTCTCACCATTTAATCAAGGAGAAGGAAGAGATATACCATTCATTTTTAAATCATTTCAGTCTTTGTCCAACCCCAAGTCTTTGGGGTTTTCTTTACAAAGACACTGGAGGGTTTGCATTTTCCTTCTCTTCTTTTACAGATCTGGAAAGTGAGGTTAATTAGGGTTAAGTGACTTGCCCAGGTTCACACAGCTAGTGTCTGAAATCAGATTTAAACTCAAGCCTAACTCTAGGCCTGCTTACTCTGTTCACTGTGCCTCTAGCACAGAGCAAAACATACATAACAAGTAATCAAGACAGGCCATTAAGGTAGCTTTGGCAATAAAATGAAGAGGAGACTAGGGAAGAGAAACACATTGTGAATTTGAGGCTTTCCAGTTGTTCAGCTGTGTCTTGCTTCTCAGCCTTCAGCTTCAATTGCTTATTATATTGTCCTTAACTCTAGAACAGTGAGGTCTAAGGATCTAGAAAAATAGAATGACAATAATAGGTATGCTGGATAGCCACTGGGGAGAAGTTTCAAAACCATTTTTTCAATTCGTTTCCCTCTCTTCTTTGTAGAAGTAGAGGGCTACAGGTATGGAGGAATGCATATACTGTCAGACTTAGTTGATGTCACATTCAGTTTGACAGATTTGATTTTTTTCCCTTTTTTTTTTAATCTTTGATACAAGGAGTTGATACTTGGGTAAAGAAGTAAAGAGGCATATAACTAGGAATGAAGGGAATATAAAACCAAAATATATCAATAAATAGTTTTAAGGGTTTGCTCTTGGAAGAACATACTTTTAACATCTCTTGTTTGAACAAGTAAAGAGGTACGACCCTCTCAGCTCTTGTTACTAAAGGCTGCACAAGTTAGACCAATCTCAGAGATCTTTCAACTCATGTATCCTGCTTTTTTTCTTTCAAAGGGTACTTTCTGGCCAATTAATCTGCTTTTGCACCTTTATGCAGATTACATGCTTTGCTTGGAGATCACTACAATTTGCTCCTCTCTCCATCATCTGATGACTTCCAGCATGAATGTCGGCATTAAGTAGTTTGTTCTGGTGAATGCTGATTGTGCACAGAAACAAAGCACATTTTGTCCATGCTCATGGCATAGGCTTGGGATGCAAAATGCTGGAAAAGGAGCCATTCAGCCACAGTAGTGCTGGTTTCAAAAATTCCCCAAGTTGCTCTCTATTGGAGGAAATGAACAATTGATTCAGAAATGGCTACTGGAGAACCCACTTAGCTACATTCTGGGCCCATTTTTCCCCCAATCTCTTCTTTCAAAGTGGCTGTTCCTATATATTCAGTCAATTGGCCCCTGAGCTTTCTGATGCTAATAATAGATTCAGATAAAAAGAGAGAGGATCATTTCTTAATCAATGTCTCTGTTAGTACAGAAAAGAGATGTATGTGGATCTTTTTTTTCCACCATTATAGAATGACTAGTGAGGAGCCAGAAGAATATAAAAAGATATTACCAAATCTAGAGACAGAGGGAAAATGCTACCAGGCCATTCTGTATATGCTTATGAATGACAAGATTTAACACAACACTGAATGATGAACTTTGTCTCTCTGAGCTTTGGTAAAGTATTAGACCATCAAATGTAATCTCTCAAGGTGTGATGGGATTTCCTTCTGTTAGACACAATTTTATGAACACACCTTCAACTGGGCTGATGAAAAGAGCAATTTTCCTCTTCTCTGATGATTGGATGTGCAAGACTCACAAGACATTTTTGGATATGAACATAGTATCGATGACCTTTAGGATGGATTATATCATCATGTACAGAAAAATGCTCCATAAGTACTGATATAGTTCCGCCATATCTCCATCCCCTAGTCATCAGTATCTCTCTAGACTTTGAACTGAGCCTTCATCTCCCTATACACCTTTTGGATTATCTTATTGATTTCCATTGATTTAATTACAATCTCGATGCAGGTTATCTATATGTTTAACCCAATTTCTCTTCTGAAGTCCAATACATAGCAAAGGCATGATAAAGAAGTCCAGAGAATCAGAAGCAAAAATGAGAGAATAATCATCAAAAAGGTGGACATGCCTTCAATGGCTCTCTAACCCAATTCATTCACCAAAGAAATCTCCACTTTCAGTCTTTCAGGGCCTTCTATCCCTTAACTGAAAACATCCTTAAGGTCCAGGGAGAAATGTGGCCAAGAATCGCATAGGATGACTAGGTAAAGATGTCTCATGCCAGTGAGACTATGGCTACAGTCAGGACAAGAGAGTTCCTCTTGTCAGAATTGGCCCAAGAGTTCTGAGGGGTCTCTTTCCAAGCATCTAAGATAACTTCTTGGACCTACGAGGCTGCCTGAGAAGTCACCCTTTGCTCAAAGTACTCAGTGTGGTCACACCCATTCAAAACTACAGTTCATAAACCCTTGCCAATGTGTGGTTACCATTACTATTTATATATTTCATATACATGTATACACATATATACACATGTGTGTATGTATATATGTGTGTATACATATGTGTATAAACATATACATACATGTGTACACACACATATATGTACCAACCATGTGCCAGACACTAAGTGCTTTTACAGATATTAAATATTTGATCCTCACAACCACCATGCAATGTAGGTACAATTATTATTCTCATTTTACAGTTAAAGTGAAGCAAACAAGAAGTTAAGTAATTTGTCCAGAATCACCTAAGTGGTAACTGTCTAGATCAGGTCTTAATCTCAGGTCTTCCTGTCTTTATTTACTGAACTACCTAGCTATCAGACAGATCAATTCAAATCAAAGATGGTAAATGAAACAGCATAAGACAAAAGATTCTCCCATTTCCCCTATCAGATTACCTTCCACCTTTTATTCTGTATATATTGTGAAGGTGTCTAGTTATTTAGCTGTTATTTGCCCCATTAGGCTGTAAGCTCTTGGAGGACAAGAATTGCCTTTTTTTCTTTTGTATTTGCAGCAGCACTTCATTTACTGCCTTGTGTCCAGAGCAAACATTTTATACATATTGACCAACATTTTCTCAAAAATTACTTATCAGACTAGAAAAGGTGAGGAATCACGCGTGATGGGGACAACCAGGTAACACACGGGAAGAGACATTAATGTGTGTGAGAGCAAGGGGTGCTATTTTTTATGCTGCTCGAACACTGAAGTATTTGTAGGTCACACTGAGTTTCTCACGGGGCTGCTCCCTACAGGGCACTGCTCTTATCAAGGTTTGCCCTCTACCAGATTTCAATGTCTGTTGCCTCTTGCTGGGTAGGGCAAGAAATCTCTGCTGGAGAGGGAGTGAGGGGCACATCATAAGTATGCAATCTCTGCTTTTTGTAAAGCTTTACTGGTCTCATCTCTTACACCTGGGCGTGCCCATCGGCTATAATTTGATAGTAGAAGTGCTCCAAACTTCTAGCCAATTAATCTGCTTTTGCACCTTTCTTTACTGTAGCCCTCAGCCAAAATCTTCTCTCACCCTTAAGAGGACATTTTTCTTTTCCCTTAGAGCCAAGAGTGACTTGCGCTCTTTCCGAAATGACAGGGGCTACACAGGGCAGACTAGAGCTAATCCTGGCCCTCCTTACACTGCTGCTTCCTCCCTCTTGACCATGAATATTGTTTACTCTTACCTGCCAGATGATTGAATCATGGAGAAGTATCTTGAACAGTCTAATCACCTGCCTCTTTCAATAAACTTCTCAAACTAATTTTTCCTGGACTGATTCCTCAATGGTTTGTGTACTGCCACCCCTAATCCAGGGTAGAATTCTAGCCCATGTAAAATCCTACTTCCCATATCCACTCTCTTGGACCATCATCCCTCAGCTCTCTTCCCCAACCACTCCAGATGTACCTACCCCTTGTACTATACTCTCTTCAGGGCCTTTTCCATAGCTGGAACTTTTCATCTCAAAACTTTTTGATCTCAGTCCTTCAGTCTTCTGGCACTCAGAGAGACCTGGTTTCTTCCTGACCACCCTGTGTCCCTGGCCACTCTTTCCAGTATTAAGTTTCACTTTTACTCATCCCCCTACTCAGTGGTTGCCATAAGGCTGTTGAAATGCTACTTCCAGATTCTCTCTGCTCCACCACTGCTCTATAACCATTCCTCCTTGGAGGTTCATGCTATCCAAATTTATCCCCAATGCTATACCAGTTGCCATCATCTATCAGTCCTTAGAATGTCCTTTTTGTTTCCTTAATGAGTTTATTATGTAGTTTGCAGTCTTAATTTTTTTTTTTTGCTTTTTGCTGAGGCAATTGAGGTTAAGTGACTTGCCCAGGGTCACACAGCTAGGGAATGTTAAGTGTTTGAGACCAGATTTGAACTCAGATCCTCCTGACTTCAGGGCTGGTGCCCTGGGGATAGAGATCCACTGTACCACCTAGATGCCCTGTTTGCAGTCATTCTTACCCTTCCAACTCATGTTTCATACTAGGGATTTCTACATATACATTAATGGTCCCTCAACTATATTAACTTGCTATTTTCCAAATCTATTCAGTTTCCATGACTCCTCCCCTTCAGGGACCTTCCTATATCCATGACTTTTTTAATGACTAGACAATCAACAACCCAAACATTTCTGTATTCAAATGCTAAAAGAGTATTAGAAATAAAGTCATAAGTCTGTTACATACAGCTTATTTTTTTAATACGTGCTAAACTTAATGTGGTAGCACCAACACTGCCCCCCTTATCTGGTCTCCCTTCTGAATTTCTTCTATCCTCTTTTTTTCTGTGTTTCTCTTCTTTTCTCTTCTTTTTTTCATGACTATTCCTTTTACCCTTCTCCCACCCAAAGTAAAAAGATCACCCTTATGACCAAATGATCAAGAAAAAAAAATAAATGTTGTACTGATTATGACTGTAGATATCTTTCTTCTGTAACTACCATTCATCACCTTTCTACTTTGCACACATATTCAATTTTTTGGAATCCTGATTGGTCATCCTCAAGGCTTTCAAAATTCTTTCCTATAAAATAGCTGTCTGTTCACTTCATTCTATGTAATTTCATATAAAGGTTTCCAAAGTTTTTCCAAGTCACCCTCTTTTGTAATTTCTTAGCATAAAATAAAATTCTATTATACTCATATTGTGTATTTGTTCAAGCATTCCTCAATTGATGGATATTCAATTTATTTCTAAGTCTTCACCATGACAAAAAGTGTCACCACAAATGTTTTTGAACCAACAGGTCTTTTCCCTCTATTTTCTTTAGGATATATGACTTATTGGCATTGTTGAGGCAAAGTGTAAACACAGCTTAGTGACTTTGAGAGCATAATTCCAAATAGCTTTGCAGAATGGTGGGACCAAATTATCGTTCCATCAACACTTTATTAATAGTGTTCGGTCCATCCCCTTTAGTGGGGTAGGTACAAAGATATTACTTTTTAAAGTTTCCAATAGCCTTTTATTTTGGTCATCTATGCATATAAGAATTAATCTTAGTATGTCCACATATGTGAATAGTAACAGCAGCAGCAATAGCAACATGTATATAGCACTTACTAGGATGTGCCAGGCACAATGCTAAGTACTTTACAATTCAAAGTTTGGCAGTGTCTTGGAGAACAAGTTTAATATTCTTCAGCTGTCCCAAGCTCAGAAGAGAGTAACAGAACACTGGCCATCCAAATCAGAAACAGAGAGGGGAGAGGCAGCATAGGGAAGAGATAATCCTAGAACTATCAAACACTGTTCTCTCAGATGGGGATTCTAAAAAGAAATTGCTTTCTTTCCCTGGGGCAGACCTGACTTCAGGCTACATGCCCAGCTCCATGGTCCTTAACTTTGCAAGGACTCAATTGCTTCCTATATTTCAAAAGAACAGAGCTAGCAGATAGAAGATTTGTCTGTTCTAATGGCTTTCTTTTTCATTGTGTGAGATTTAGTTAAGTGAGATTTAATAGATAGAGGGCTGGGTCTGAAGGAAAAATGACATCTTCCTGAACCTTCCTGGTTGTGTGACCCTGGGTAAGTCATTTCATCCTGTTTGCCTCAGTTTCCTCATCTGTAAAATGAGCTGGAAAAGGAAATGGCAAACCACCTCAGTATCTTTGCCCAGAAAATCCCAAATGAGGTTAAGGAGTTGGACACAACTAGAAATCAATTGAATGGCAACAACAACGTTTCTGTGTCTCTGGGTTTTGATTGGTGGGGTTTTTTGTTGTTGTTAATATAGCAGTCAGTTCATGTCTAAATCACCAAGGTGTTTTGAAGATCTCTATTTATACATTCTCTGAAGTACAATATAAATGCAGTTAAAATAGATAGGTCCTAGATCCAGCTTGAATCAACTCTTGAGAGAGCCAATTGCTAACATTTTACTGAGTTTTGTTCTTTGGAAATCCACAAAAGCTACAGATCAGAGTTTGATTTATTGTTGGATTATCTATGACTAGGGTTCGGCAAATAACGAACTGTAAGCCAAATCTGAATCTGTAGCCTGTTTTTGTATAGTAATAATGGTTTCTATATTTTTAAGTGCAATAAAACCTGGTAAGAACAGGATCTCAAAAAATGTACTCACAACATATTTTTAAGTTAACTGCATTAATCTTTCCTTTTTTTCCAGTTCAAAATTTTTATTTTACTTTAAAAAATTTTAACAATACTTTCCAAATATACATGAGTATAGTTTTCAACATTTTTGTAAGACTTTAATGTTCCAGATTTTTCTCCCTTCCTCCCTTACACCCCACTTCTCCCCAAGACAGTAAGCAACCTAGATTAAATATATGCAATTCTTTTAAATATATTTTCATGTTTTTCATGTTGCTGCATTAATATATTCTAGGCTTAAGAAAGGATGGAGAAGATATTAATATTGCAGTTTAAATTAAAAAGTATGTCATGAGTACTTTTTTTTTTGATAGCAAGTTGTTAAACTTTTACCAGTATGCCCCTGATTACAGAATTCATCACTAACACAGCTGGAGGAATTCCTTGCTTCAGAACTCCCTTTCCCAATGCAGATCACAATCCATTCAAAATAGGAGTTCCATCTAAGGGAGATTAAATGACATATCCAGCATCTCATAGCTAGTGTCAGAGAAAATATTTGAAGCAGGACTTTCTGAATCCAAACCCAGAACTCTATCCAGTACACCATGTTGTCTAGATTTTACTTCTAAATCTGTTCCTTGTTAGATCCGTAAGGATGAGAGAGATTCATAGATTTAATACTAAGATAATCAAAGATAATTGAGAAAAAGAAATTCAGAAGTATAAATGTAGGTAAAGAAACAGAGAAAAAAAGTCAAGGGTACTAGTTCTCATTTGTGGCTCAGTTACTATTGCATTAATTATCTTTTCATCTCCCTCAGCACCTACCAGACTGATTTTCAGGGAACCCACATTTAAATAAAGGTTGCCAGATATATGACTTGGGGTCAATCACTTCCATGAGAGCCAGACTAAAGCATCTCAAGTCCTTTCCCAGCTTTGAAATTGTGGGATACTAGTTTATGAGGTCTTTATCCCTCTATGTGTGTGATCCCATGATATTTATGGCCTGTTTGCCCTAGGCAGAATATTGACTACAGTTCCATCTTTGGTCAGCAGATGGCACCTACATTATTCCCAAAATTAAATTGAACTGTGATAAATGTCAAGGACTAAAATTCAAGAAATGAGTTTCAAAAATAGAGGATGAAGAAGATATGGCCCGATCATCATTCCTATCAAAAATACTTGAAGGTTTCAGTAGTCTGGGAGTTCGAAATCAGTGAACAATGTGAGATGAGAACAAAAAGTTAGGATGACCTGTGGCTTCAGTGAGGGAGGCACGGTGTCGGGCTGGCTCTGAGTCCTAGAACATCCGAGGCAGAAGCGGCTTGTGGGAGAGCAGGAGTGTCCCCTGCTAGGGGCAGTGCCCAGATGCAGGAAGTCCACCCATCTTGTTTTTGATTTTTAGCAAGCTTTCACTATGTGGAACCAGAGGTTCTTGGTTCTGCGTTCTGTTGCTGCTGTTTGTTTGTCCTTTGTTCTGGGAGAGGACCATGACATCAGGAAGGAGATGCTATGACTCGAAAGTGAATTGGATTGAAGGAGGGAGGGCTGGGCAAAGTCACCAGTCTTTTTCCTCCAGAGCCAGCGGGCCCATTGGCAGGATGAAGATCAGGATGACTGTAGATGGCCCTGAATATCAACTCAGACCTTGGCCTTTCACAGGTCTCAGTTTAACTGAGGCAACCTCCCAGTTGGTGATTAGGCCAGGTAAGAAATAAGGCAGAGAATGGCCTCTTTTACCTAGTCCAAAAAAAATAATAGTCTGAAAGAAACCCTCAGGCCAAAATAACAATAATTGCTATTTCCATTCACTCAGAGGTGAATCAGGGCCCAAACAATGTCCAAGTGAGCGTGGCCTGGCATTTATTATTGGTCAATCAAAGAGAGTCAGAATGATTTGGGCTTAAGGCAAAGCTGCTTCTTTTTTTAATAGCTAATTTATTTTTATTACACATTGTTATATGAATTGTGTTGGGAGAGAAAAATCAAAGTAAAAGGGGAAAAACCATGGGAGAGAGGGAAAAAAAAACAAACAGAAAAAAGAATTGAACACAGCATTGTGTTGATTGACCTTGAGCTTCTTAGTTCTTTTTCTGGATGCAGATGGCATTTTCTGTCCAAAGTCCATTGGGATTGCTTTGGATCACTGAACCAATGAGAAGAACCAAGGCTTTCATAATTGATTATCACACATTTGTGCTGTTATTGTGTACATTGTATTCCTGGCTGTACTTGTGTCACTCAGCATCAGTTCAAGTAAATCTTTCCAGGCCTTTCTATAATCAGCTGGTTCATCATTTTTTATAGAATAATCATCTTCCATTACTTTTATGTACCACAATTTGTTCAGCCATTCCCCAATTGATGGGCACCACAAAAAGAGCTGCTGCAAAGGTTTTTTGCACATGTGGGTCCTTTTCCCTCCATTATGATTTCTTTGGGATACAGATCTAGGAATGGCACTGCTGGGTCAAAGGGTATGGCAAAGCTTAATGTTAACATCTGTGGGCATCTACCCAATACAGGGTCAAGTAACTGAATGTGGGGGGATTGCAAAAAAATTGGCAACAGTAAAAGGTTTCTGATTGCAACTACAAAAAATTAATTCAAAATCAAAATAAATAATGAATCCAAGGTGTTTCTGACAGAGGTTCCCTATGCTAATTGGGTGACTTTACCACAGCCTTGGTTCAGAATACACAACATGTACACTTTACACAGTACATGCACAAACCACAAACGCTGCCAGAAACATCTTGGCTCAGATTTGAAATTGAGTGAGTAAAAATTTCTGGGACAAAGAGAGTTTGTAGTGGAAAAAGTTTAAGAAGTTCTGGTTTATATCAACATGTATCTTATGTGATGGGGATAAATTAGAACCATTCTCAGTAAGATTAGGGTTTTGTGAAACAAGGTTGCCCACTATCACCATTACTATTCAATATTGAATTAGAAATGTTAGCTTTAGCAATAAGAGAAGAAAAAGAGATAAAAGTTATCAGAGTAGGTAATAAAGAAACCAAATTATCACTCTTTGCAGATGACATGATGGTATACTTAGAGAACCCTAGAGACTCGACTAAAAAACTACTAGAAACAATTCACAACTTTAGCAAAGTTGCAGGATTCAAAATTAATCCACATAAATCATCAGCATTTCTATATGTTACCAACAAATACAAAAACAAATTCCATTTAAAATAACTGTAAATAACAAAATGTTACTGTTCAAAAACAAGGAATTTTCCTAACTGAAATTTTGAGATAATGAATGTGTTTCTTTTTATCTGATATAAATTCCTTAAGTTAAGAATTAAGATAGCTGACAGAGAAAGGAATCAAGTGGACCAGAGGGCCATTATGTTACCCCTAGGTTAAAGTGAATTAATTGAGTAGAAAGCTGAGTTGAAATTCAGTGAAGCTGATTAAATTTCCTGAGGGTTGGGGGGCAGGGCTGGGAAGGAAACACCTAAACTTAACATTCCTGGAAAGAGATAAAGAAGGCCAGAAGGAATTAGATCCAAAGAGAGAAGGAAATAAGAAGGATCCAGTTATCAGTTGGTCAAGTTTAGCTTCCAGAGATACCACCATTGTTACACAGACTTTTCATTTTAGAGATGAAGAAACTGAGGTTCAATGGGTTATGTGTATGATCCCAAGTTACTTTCACAGATGGGATTTGAATGTAGGTCCTTCCTGAATCCAAGTGAATCTACTATCTCCACTGTACCACGTGGCCTACCAGAGCAAGGAGAGAAGTCCAGGTCTTCTGGCTTCAAATCCTATGGCCTTTGGACTACCATGTAGAGGGATTCCCTTAATGACTGAGGAAGCAGACTCTTCTCTGCCTCAGTCCTAAAATTTCCAACCCTTAGTACCAGATTTTTTTTTTTTAAATGACTTTCTTACAAACTTTCAAAGTCTAACGAGTAATTTCCTCCCATCACTTATTCCTTCTCTCAAACGATCACCTGGATCTTTGTTTTGATTCATCTGTATGCCACATTTTTGTTGTTTCCCCCTAAAAAAAATCTCTTTTTTTTGGGGGGGGGTGGAACACAAGTGGTTAAATGACTTGCAGAGAGTCACACAGATAAGTGTTAAGTGTCAGAGGCTGACTCCAGGGCCAGTGCTCTATCCACTGGGCCACCTAGCTGCTCCCTCCCTCCCTCTTTATATTTTCATCCCTCAAAGTCAAGAACCAGGATTCTGCACCTCTCCTACCTAGTCGCCCTCCCAGGAAGGCCAGCCCAAGGTTCCAGAGGGATCCCCCTGGGACATTATACAATCCCTCACAGAACTTTGCCTATTCAAACCATTTTATACACAATGGCTCATCACAACAACCCTAGGACACAGGTAGAGGCGAAGATTATGATCCCTGCTTGACAAATGAGGAATCTAATGGTGCATGTCTGTGCACACATGTGTGTGCATGTGTATGGTGTGTGTGCATGTATGTGTGTGCTGTGGGGAGAGTACGTGGACGTGGGGGTGTGTGTGGCTTAACGTCTCAGAGAAGGTCAGTGGAGAAGCTAAGACCTCACAGCTGCCATTTTAGAGGCTTCCTTCTAGGGAACGAACATGTTAATACTAACATCAGCATAAATATTAGCCTATATAAACTTCTCATTTATATCTTATAACTTTTCTAGAACAAAATTTATTACCAAGCAGATGAGGGAGGGTTAGATTTTGGAGGGACATCCCTCAGATGTCAAACTTCCATGAACAAATAAATGCTTTTACAGAGAAAAAAACGCTTCACAAACAGCCTGATGGCCTGGGAGGTAAAGGCAGATCTTTAAAGATCTGGATTTATTTATAGTCCTCCCTGCTGTGCTCTGCTGGAGTTTGTCTCAGCTGTCACCTGCCCTCCTGGGACTGCTTTAACAGAGGCTGCCTCAAGATTAGGCCCGGAGCTGCTGGGATAAATCACCCATGTGGGGACTGCTCACAGTGGCGCTACAATCCCATGTGACTTCTCAATTATTTCTCTTGCTTGAGGGATGAACAAAAATGGATTAATCCCTGGGTGCTTTCTTACCGAAAGGGACGCACTAAGCCATACAGCCTCTTCAGATCACAAAATAGAATTCAGGAAGAAAAAAGGGCGGGCGGGTGGGTGCCGCAGTGGCCGGAATGCCAGGAAGAGCCACCTTCCTGATTATAAATCCAGCCTCAGATACTCCCTAGCTCTGTGACCCTGGGCAAGTCCCTTAACCCTGTTTGCCTCAGTTTCCTCATCTGTAAAATGAGAGAAGGAAATGGCAAACCACTGCAGTATCTTTGCCAAGAAAACCCCAAGTGAAGAGTGAACTAAACAAAAGGAGTAAGGAGATACATGATCAAGCCTTAAAGGTATCCTACCTCTGGCTTCGGTTTCTTTGTCCATAAAAATGGGATAATATTAACTTGGTTGATACAACTTGGTGGTAGAACTGACAAGAAGCCTTGAAATAGAGATGAAAAATTAATCTTAAGAAAGTGGCGGTCATAGAATTAAAATCCTAATTCCAATACACATTTATTATTCTATGCACAAAGCACTTCTCACTTTCTTTGCCTGCTTAAAAAAAGGGGGGGAGTTCCATGATTTTTTTTTTTCAGAACAAGATACACTCAATTTAAGCCTTAAGCAATGCGAGCAGAACTGATGTGATCAGCCTAAAAGTTGCTGTCCTGAGTTTCCAAGAGGTACACCCTCTCCAAATACATTTTTTAACATTGGCCACTCCTACGCCTAAGGGAACTTGTGGCCAGCTAGACCTTGGGAGTGCTTGTTAGAATGAGCCATCCAGTACCAACCACCAACTAATCCCCACTGGCTAGGAAGGCCCAGAGCCCCCAGAACCCAAGCCTGCAGTGGGTAAGCCTCCGTGGCACTCACCCACCTTCTGCAGCAGTTCCACACTCGGAAGACCCAGGAAACAAAGTCCTGGACATGAAGTCCTCGGCCCCCTCACATGGGTCCCTATCCATAGAATCGAGATTATAGAAGATGTGTTGCCATCTGCTTTGTGCCCTGACAACCTACTTGTTGTTTCGGGCTACAAGAATGTAATCATCTCCTTCAGAGTTATCTATCTGTATCCCCAGCACAAGGCATTTAAGTGTTCATTCATTCACTCACTCACTCATTCAGCAGCCATAGCTGTCAAGGATGTCCCCCCTCCAAGTACTACATTGTGGCATTAAACTTACAGCGGTAAAATTTAAAGGAAAAAGTTAATTTTAAAATGGAATGTTGCAACAAGTCAGGATTTACTCACAGGGAAAAAGATAAAGCCAATCTTCACGGAGACATTTGCTTCTTCAGGCTAGGGTGAAGTATCCTCAATATTAAGACACATTTTCAGGGTGGGGAGGGTTGGCTCAAAATTAGGTTAAGACAAGACAAGAGGTACTCCTACCATGCAAGATGGACAAAATAAAACAAAATCACTTGGTTACCTGCAAAAAGAAATTTGGGTTTGAAAATAAAGGAGATGTTAGTACATATAATGAGGTAGAAAGAACACAAGATTTGGAATCAGCAGACAGACTCAAATCTAGACCACGCTACTTACCAGCTGTATCACTTTGAGTAAGTCATTTAAGTTCCTCAACTTCAGATTCTTCATCTGTAAAACAGAATTGGATCTCCCCACCTCCAATTTATTAAACATCGACTACGTGTAAGGCAATATTGCTCGTCACCCCAGGGATATGAAGACAAACCCCAAAACTAGTCACCCACAAGAATCTAAGTAAAGCTTACTACATTCTACTGGGGTCTATAACTTGACTATATATTATCTACTCCCTTCAAAAGCCCAATAACAATGAGGGAGAGAAGTGACATTTAGGAAAAGCAAGAAAGGCTTCCTGAAGGAGGTAACATCTGAGTTGAGCTTTTAAAGAACTAAAGATTCTTGGATATGGAGACAGAAATTCTTGGCATATGGACAATGTGTACAAAGGAACTAGGGATAGCTTTGGTAAATAGTCAATGAGGCTGCTGGGAATGAAACCCATAAAGGACTAATGTGAAGTAAATCTCAATACCCAACTCCATTCTTTGTTTTCTTCTATCTCCCCCCTCCCCAAAGAAAAAGCCTTCATCCCATAGATGAATTTTGTAATTTTAAAAGTATCAATACACAAATTTGCTGCTTGAGTCATAGTCACAATTTCAGTTAATGAATTGTTCCCACATTTACCCTGTAAGAGAATTTCCCTTCATTCATCAATGATGAAATTCTCCAGCCAGAGGATCTCCGAAAAACTACACTAAGACAATATGTTCCTAAATAGTAATTTGTTTTAATTGTATGGTATTAAATCACCTTGCAAACAGATTACAGTCACTACCATTTATCAATAGGTACTGTACTATTTTTTTTTTTTTGGCAAACAGAACAAATTGAAACAAAAAACCCCCAAATTTTCATTTTCATGTAGGAAAAAAAAAACCCAAAAAGAACTATTCACCTACAAGTTAAATGATTTCTATGGCAAAACTGAAAATAGAAAATCTACACTTACAGCAGATTTAAAATAAAACCTTAGTGCAAGAAACATAACCAAGTTAATCACAGAGTCAGTACTAATGAAAGAGGATGGAAAATTCTCCTATACAGAGGTAGAGTCCAGTGCACAAGGCTAAAACAATATTCAATAGTCTAAACAAGACTGAGCCAAATTTTATGGAATCCACTTTAAATTTTAAGTATCAGACTGTATGTACATACATACAATAAATAGACTATACAATCTTTAAAGTAGTTTTAATAAACTCCACAAAATTATAGCAGATGCATTGAGATATTTACATATTCAAAGTTTATATGTCTCTCATTCAAATAAAAGGGATAAAACTACAATTTCTGTTAGAAAGATAACAGAATTTTTTTGAAATGGTTTGGTAAAAGACAACAACCATTGACATTATGGTAGGAACTCATTTTTCTTGAGAGGTATTAAAATTTCAGAAGCTAAGAAAATATGTCCCTTTATTTTTTTTTCAGCTAGATAGATTTTTGGAATACATTTTTTTTTAACTTTCTATTACAGTTTTTCTGTTCCTAATTGAACCCGCATGTGAACAGAGAAGCTAGTTGAGAAACCCAAATGAATGGTTACAATCAAGGGAAGAAGAAATTTCATTTTAAGGTTTGGATTTTTTTTGGGGGGGTGGCTTTTTTTTTAAGATGATATATCACAAAGATTAGGATGGATTGTTTTGGGCCAATAATCAGGTAACAAAGGAGATTAATCACATGAGCCTGCAAGTAGAGAATATTCAGTCTGGAATTGGTACGTTGGCCCTTAGAAGGCCATTTGTTTCAAAGGCATATTTCACTGAAAGGTGTGAATAAATATATTCATGGATAGGTCTATGATCTTTGGGCACTAAGGTGGGGAAGAAAACTAATGGAAAAATTTTTCCATTTTCAGCTAGTCCAAAAAAAAAATAAAAAAAATAAAAAACTGAAGAAATCTGTCCTTCACATCACTGATTTTAAAAAGGAGGCAGGGGGAGGGAAGGGAATATCTCTCCTCTGTCATCAGATCCAGAGGAAAAGGAAAAAAAGAAAAAAAAAACTTTCACAGAATCAGCTTCATGGACTTGAGTTCAAAATTATCACCCCCACACCCAAATCTTGATAAGTTTTTGTGTATATAGGTTCAGACTTGTGATTTCATTGGCATAGGGGACTCCGGGGTGTGAAAATTCCCTCCATGGATGTACATCAGTAATTCATCTACAACTTTTAATGCTAAAGGGTTGCCTGAGGCACAGAAGGATTAAGAAACTTGCTCATGATTTTACAATTACTAGGTATCAAGAGTCAGCATTTGAATCCAGGTCTTCCTGACTCTAAGCTGACCCTCTATCTAATGTACCATGCTGTCTTTCAATCTTCACATTACTATAAAATATTCTGCTTTCATAAAAAAAAAAACCAGGAATAATTAGGAAATGAAAAAGGAACAATCCTAATTCATGAAACATCAATCTTCTTCACAGCTTGAATTTTGTTTAAATTTCTCTGAGCACCCACAATGAAAAGTACAAGTTGAGTTTATGGTGGTGATGATGGGTTGTTGTTTTTTTTAAATTTAATCTGTGAAAAATACCTTAATAAAGGTTAACATTCATCTCTTCAATTATCTTCCCGGTGAAACCCTCCTCCCACCCACCCATTTTTTTAACTTTTTAAAAAATTTTTTTATACAAACAGACTTAATTAACTTTGATTTAAAGTAAACATATAAAAATTGAGGATATTGCTTGCAACAATGGAGATGGAGGAATGAACTAGGTGGGTTATACAAAAAACCACTCTTGTGATGTGAATTCAAGCAAGGGCCTAAGTGCTTGGGGAAAGGCGAGAACAGGGGAATCAGAATTGAAACCCAATAGAGATTTCGGCAGCACATTGCTTCCTCTTGGCCCATAAAGTCTGAGGGTTTTGACATCTGTGTCTTTAGGTCAGAGAAAACAAAACTGCTTCAAGAACATAGGAAGGCACAAGCATTCAGTGTGAATTCCCATTTTTTTTTTTTTTTTTTTGGTGGGGAAAAAATTAAGAAGAAATAGCACAGGAATGTTGGATCACTTTGTATACTTTTGGTTCAGCATTATGATCAAAGTAATTTTTTCTTTGTTAGGGAAAAAAATTAAAGGTACAGTTCAGGGATCTAGAAACATAAGAGATACATAACACTTCTGAAGGACAATGGCTAAAAAGACAGAGAATAGTTCAGTGAGGAACAACCAATACTATTTATTTGGATGTTTGTGCTATGGTAGATACAGACTGTATTCTCTGCTCTGCAGGACCAAAAAAGAAGAAGAACAAAAAAAACACATCCCCCAAACTCTGAAAAGCAGCGAGAAGGAATGCAAAAAATCCGACAGAATGTACTGAGCTGCATTTTCAGGTTAAGGTAAAAACAATACCATTCGTTTTCCTTCGTGCACATCCAAACTTGTTTATCTCCTCTTGTTTTCGTTTTGTATTTATCTACTAATGAGCACAGTGTCTCAAAAAGATGACAAAGTCTTTTATATCTTTCTTTCTTGCCTCTACCCTACTTTTCTTTTCCTCTGTTTCTTCCTGCAGGATCAGAGTCTCCTGTTCCCTTGCCAAAGGTTAGTGGGAAGAGGCATGGGACAGGATTTCCAAAATACTGATTTAGCTTTTCAATGAAAAGTTGCTGCATGTGCCGCACGGTGAGGAGGCAGTGTAAAGGCAGCTTGTCAGAGCTAAGGATTAAAAACAAAACCAAACAAAAACATAACCAAAAAAGCCCCAGAGTCTTTGTGTTTTCCCAAACCAAATGAGAAACCGGAGGGGTGGGAACAGTATTTTTGTAAGAATATCCCACATGCCACTGTTAGGAGATGATGGCTGGAGACCACTTCATGGCAGCCAGATTGTCCGCACTGGCTGACCGCTTTCGTGTAGATCTTCTTAAGTCTTTGTACTTGTCCTCACACAGCCTCGAGATGGCCTGCAAGCCAGGAGAGGGGAGAGGGTCAGATGGGAACCCACCGAGTTCCATTTAATTCCACTTGAGGACTATTTACTAAGAATCTTCAATAACAAAAATGACAACAAGGATGACAGGACATTTCTTAACACTTTCAGGCAGACAGGAATTCTAGAGGAGCAAGTCTTATAAGGAAGAAGCAAGGAAATAAGGTCACTGCATAGTGATGGTCAAGTTAAGGGAATGGATCAAGCAGAGGGCCTTGAATAAAACTGGTTAGTTGTTTGAAGAATGAATTAAAGAAAGAAATACATGAACAATGTAGAGCTACAAGTTGGAGGTAAAAAGAATTTAGTCTTAAATCTACCTCATGGATGAGGCAATAGTGATGCTCTCAAATGACTGATTCCAGAGGAGGTTCCCAAGTGTATAAATAAAGGCAGTAAGAAGTACTTCCAGCATTTGAACTGAAATCATCTGACTCTCCATGATTTGCTATAAATCAAAGCAAGTTCTGAAAAAAACAAGCCTATAGAGGCCTGACCCAAACACTAGGGACTTTTAGTTTCCAGAGTATCTGTAACTTGTATCTGGCTATTCATTGAAAGGTACTTCATATATACTCTTGCTCTAAGTACTTTACTGAAAAATCACAGCAAATCTCCGGAAGAGCCAGGACCAGAACACAAGGCTGCTAAGATCCAGTACAAAGTTTAGCTAGACCTTTTAGCTCTCAAAGAATTTGTAACATGTTTTAAGCCTTTCATTTGAAAAGAACTTTATACATATGTGGCGGCAATATCAAGAACCAATCTCTGCGTATTGTAAAATAAAACTAGCTCAACCAATCTCTGAGCTATTGTGAAATAAAACTAGTTCCTTCTTTAAGAGCATGCAATTGGCCATGAATTTTTTTAGAGCAAGGTCTTCTTTGAATTTTTTTTTTAAAGCTACCACTTCTCATCTCTGGGGATTGTATGTGAGAAACTGAGCTACACAATCTGACTATACTATCTACCTATCTATTCCCTGTCTACATATAAAACACACAAAAATCAGCAAGGCTCCAAATCACATTCAGCATCTTATGGAAACTGGCATTAGCTTTAATTAAATTTAATTAAATTTTCTATATTGTAAATATTCATATAATTTTCTTTCTTAGAAAAAGATCCCTGGCAAATGAAAAGGTGACTTTTCATAATCCTCAAATCTGGGTGAATAGGCTTTTTTTTTAAAAACTCAAGTAAACAATCAGTATAACAAGTCCACAGTTTATCTGAAAAACTCTAGATTATAGGATCATGAAAGTCCCAATATGCATATGCAAAATGGCCTTCACATCCTTGATATTTATATTTATTTCTTTATATCAATGTTACTTCCCTTCCTATTATCCTTTCCTTCTTTCCTTCCTTCTCTCCTCTCCCCTTCCTATTCTCCCCTAATTTCATCAGATTACTAATTCAAGAATTAACACTTTTTCTTTTCTTTTTTTTTTTCATTTTTACTTTCCTAACACTACTGTGCAAAAGAAAGAACACTGAAAGGAGATCAGAGGTTCTAGGTTATGATCTGGTCTCTTCAATCAACTAAAGTAACTCACTTGCCTTTTTTCTAAACTTCAGTTTCTTCATATTTAAAAATGAAAAGATTGGATTAGATCCCTTTTGAAGTATCTTGTAGTTCTCTGGGATTTTCTCAGCAAAATGTAAATGCTTTGAGAGCATGAACTTTTTATTTTTGTGTCTATCTTTAATTACACACTAGGAGCTTAACAAAGGAATAAGCATATATTAAAACACCTGTTTAAAACTCTGCTGAGTACTTTTTACAAAGCAGAATGGCTTCCATGGAGAGCTAGGACTCTCCCTCATTGGGAATCTTTAGGCAGAGGCTGAACGATCACTTCACTTTTTAAGTATGCCCTAATGAGTTTTCTTTTTCAGATATAGGTTGGACTAGACACCCACCAAGTTTACACATAAAAACCCATCTAAGAGATAGCTGAGGTGGTGAGTGGCTTGAGCTGGGGGGTTCTAAGGTGGAGCAGGGCTAAAGCCAATCAAGCATCTGCATAAGTAAGGCTTCAAGATGATAGCCTTCTAGGACTGGGAGGACACCAAGTTGCCTAAGGCAGGATGAACCAGCCTGAATCAGCAATGGAGCCAGAAAAACGTCCCATGATGATGGGCCGTAATGAGTGGTCCCTCTACTTCCACTCTGTGAAACATGGAGAATCCCAGTAGACATACAGACAGACAAATAAAATATTTACACTAAATGAAGAATGATATTGAGAAAATGATCAGAATCTTAGGCAGATATCTAATTAAATATGCATGGACCTCAAAGCTGCTCATCTTGCTTTTGTTCAAGCACTAGGAACACTGTGTTTTGATTCTGTATGATAACAAGCTGTACTTTAAAAAATCTTCTTCCCTCATCCATATTCAGTGCTGACAATGAATGCTCAGAATGCAGCTCTAACAGTGCATGGTGAGGTTTTGTTCTTAAGCATCTCACCTCAAGCTTGTGAGCTCTTTCCTTGCTGAGGGGCTCCAAGGGAAAGCTGAGATTATTTGCTTCTGCTAGGGAACGAAGATCAAAATAATACTTGGCGTAAACACTGGAAGGAACGTTGATGTTAAACTGTAGCAATTCAAGAAACTGTCGCTCCAACTCATTCCTGAAAAACAAAGGCAGAATATTAGGGCACACTTAGCTGTGGGGTTCAGACTAATAGTCACTCGCATGCCTTGGGACACCAAGCCTGAGAAATTGGATCATCCAAGAGGGGAAAATGTAGCTTAATTTGGAAGGTACGGCTGCAGCTTAACCACTGGACCTGGCAAGAAATCAGATCAGGTCCTGTCAGCGCCGAAGCCTGATTCAGTGGGATGATCACACCAAGAGTATTATTACCAAAGGCTTCACTTAATCAGTTTGAGTGGGACCAACCCATTCATTTGGACATACCTACTAAAATGCAATAGCTAAAAGGTGTCC
Organism: Myrmecobius fasciatus; assembly: GCA_023553655.1. NCBI lineage: Eukaryota > Metazoa > Chordata > Mammalia > Dasyuromorphia > Myrmecobiidae > Myrmecobius > Myrmecobius fasciatus. The sequence goes on from JAJPUD010000113.1 coordinate 621,767, forward strand.
AGAGGCATCTCTTCGTGAATCCATCCCTTTTTATTCTTTTCTACACTGTCTCACCAACGCAATAAAATGGAAAAGGGGGGAAGGGAAATAGATGACAAGTATCTAAAAGCACTTTTTCATAAAAGCCTATAGGCTACCATTGAGCATAGGGGTTGGAAGGCTATGGATCAATGAGTGATGTGAAGTCCAGCTGAACCTTTCAGACCTATCTCAGCCACGCCTCATTAAACAGGCTAAGCCTAGAGATTGAAGCAACATGCATCAATGGCCAAAGAACTCCCCTGATTTTAACTTCAATGAAAACCTCTGGGTTACAATTAAAGCTATAATTAATATCCAATGTGATAAAAGTGTGGATTTATGGTGAAGGCTGAAAGAATATGTGTCAAAATCTTGGTGAACTCAAAATCAAATTGCGTAAACTAAGTGACTCAGATGAATGGAGAAACACTGTATATGAAACATTTTTTTAAAAAGTTGTAGAAAGCAATAACTTAATGTTGAAGCCATCAGATTTAATTATTTCACTGTACTTTGCACCCCAATTAACTCATATCTATTTCTGTCATCTCTTTTAATCTGATTATTTCTAAATTTAATAGGTTTTAACCAGAGATTTATTTTGTGAAATTTTTGAGCCAAGACGAGAAAGCACTTAATAAATGCCTTTTCACTCATGCATTCATGCAGTCATTAATATTAGCAAATCTTGGATTAGATTTCTCATGGAAAAGTGCTGTGGGGGGTTGTTTATTGGGAAATGACACCAGAAAGCAAGTGATGATGAAGAAGAAGAATTTAATTGAAGAAGTCAAAGTGTTAGAATTTATGAATTTAGGAAATGAGACAGATGTCAACCCAGTCATGGCCAGAAGGTGTCGCCACAAAGTTTCTAAATTTTAAGAGGATACCCCTTTTTATTTAGTATCAGGAGAGCTGAAAATTATTCTGTTAGAAATGCAGGAAGACCACCCTTTTATCAGGGTTCTCAGATCAAGCCCAGGAGAGTCTAGTTTTAGTTTAATTTAGACAAGGTCCATCTTCCCAGAGGCCCTGATTAAGGGAGGAACATGGTCCCCACAGCTCTTTCTGTCACATTTCTCAACCAACCCTGGCAAGCAGGAAAAGAGGAGTCAAAGATGGCAGTCAGGTCTCTAACCTGTTGGGTCTTTAACAGAAACTGGGAAAAACAGAAAGTAGGTTTTAGATATGAATATGAGGGTGTTGTTGCAAACACTGAATGGGGGAGAGACTGGTTCAAATCCCGACCCTATCAGTTTTGCTACTTAAATCTCTCTGGTTCCCATTTTCATCATTTGTCAAATGATGGGATTAGACTAGCTGACCTCTATGGCAATTTCCAGAATTAAATCTATGGCTCTGTATCCAGGTAAAAATGTACAGCAGATGATGGGAACTCTAGGCCTAGTATTCAAGAAAAAGGTTAAGGCAAAAGACATCAACTTGAGAGTCACTGAAGGGATAGTGGAAGCAATAGAAATGGAAGAGTATCTCTAAGGAAGAGGAATTAGAGAAAGAACAGAGAGGGTTGAGAAGAAAACTCTAGAGAATAACAAGATTTGGCCAGAAAGGAGACCAAGGAAGTAGGCCTGAGAGGGAGGAGGAGAACCAGAAAAATATAGTTTCATTTCTCTGAACACTGATGCAATATCAAAAATCACTAATAGCTCTAGATCAGGTCTATACAAAAATCTCTAGGAGTATACAAGAGTTTCCTTGCTAAAAGCTGAATAAGAGATTTTTTTGTTTGAAATGCTACAGGTGAGCTTATAATTCAATGCTGATCTTGCAAAATTACCCACAATCTAAAACACAGTTTTGTATGGACAGCATCTTCTCCTTTTCCTTATTTTTAAAAATCAATACATTTTGTTCTTATGCATGAGTCATTTCCCAATGAACAATCTCCCCACAGCACTTTTCCATGAAAAATCTAATCCAAGATTTGCTAATATTAATGACTGCATGAATTAAGTGTTTGCTATGTGCCAGGAATGGTACAAAGTGCTGGGGACACAAATAAAGCCAAGTAAGATAACCCTACCTTCGTGGTGCTTATTTTAACAAGGAGAGGCTGACCACAGAGGCACCCAAGTAGAAGCATGGTTTGGAAATAGCTGGAAGTATAGACTTGATGTCAGGCAACAGAAGGGAAAAACTCCCCTTTCCGAGTTTTAAGTACAGAACAGAACAGGAATAGAATCCTGAATCTGAAGTGGAAGTGGGGGCAGAGGAGAGAGCCACTATGTTTGGAAAGAGCTAGGATATGTAACTTTTCAATCTTGTACATTCCCATTTTTCAAATGAAAGGATAACTAATAAAACCCATCAAGAAATAGAAAGAGAAATTCCATTCAAAATAACCACTGAATATATAAAATATTTGGGAATCTCTTTACCAAGATACAAGGAAGTATTTGAATATAATTTCAAAGCAGTCTTTATAAAAATAACATCAGGCCTAAATAAATAATAAAAGAAATGTTAATTGCTCATGGGGAGGCTGTGTCAACATAATAAAAATAAAACTTATCTAAATTAGTTTATTTATTCAACGTCATACCAATTAAGCTACCAAATAGTAACTTCAGAGAGCTAGAAAAAAATATTAATCAACAATAATAGCTAGCATTCTTAAAGTGTTTAAAGATTTATAAAGTACCACTATCTATAGTGGATAGAGCCCTGGCCCTGGAGTCAAGAGGATCCTGAGTTCAAAACCAGCTTCAGAAATTGACTAAATTGTACGACCTTGCACAAGTCACTTAATCCCAACTGCCTCCTCTCAAAAAATATACTTTATGTACGATATCTCATTTAATTCTCATAACTACCCCATGAGTTGGGGGGTGTTATTTCCCCCATTTTAAGGATGAGGAAACTGAGGCTGAGAGAGAGAAGTGACTTGCCCAGGATCACATAGCATTAACATAACAAATGTCTGGAGGCAGGATTTGAATTCAGGTCTTCCTGACTAAGCCCAGGACTCTCAAATGCTTACCATGCAGTGTGCTAATTCAAAACAATGGCACAAATTCAATTTCTGCATTCAAAATATATGCAAATACTTACATTTATACAAGATATTCACAGACAGGGGAAATGACCAGTGGAGGAGGGTGCTGAGGTGCCTCCAAGGAGGCCCTGAGCTAAGTCTTAAAGGAAGTCAGGGAACTTGGAGGTTCAAGGAAGAGAAGAGACACCTTTCTGGAGGGAGCCCCAAAAATGCATGGAGTCAGGAAGGGTTGCAACATGTGAGGGACAGCACAGGGATGGAGAGGGTATGAAAACAAGGGAATGGGGGAGGACGATTACATCTTTGATCCTGGGGGTGAGAGGCAGCCATCCTCAACAAAGGGAGGGACAGCCATTTATGGAGCACCTGCCATGGTCCAGGCACTCCAGTAAGTCGTCCTTGTTTGCCCCAGAAGTTCACTCTACACCTGGACTTCTCACACAGGAAGGAAGCTTCCTACACTCTTACAATGGGCTGCTTATCACCCACGGCCAAGTTTTCCAGCTTCCCTTGATGTCCTTTTTTTCCCACTTAGAAGGTGAGCTCCTTGAGAGCAGGAACCGTCTCACTGCATTTAACACAGTGTCTGGCACACATAAAACACTTTAAAAATGCTCAGTTTTTATAATTAAAGCTTTTGTTTTCAAAACACATGCAGGATAATTTTTCAACATTGACCCTCGCAAAATCTTGTATTCCAGATTTCCCCCCCATACCTTCCTCCCATCCCCTTCCCTAGATGGTAAGTAATCCAATATGTGTTAAACATGTGCAATTCTCTATACATGTTTCCACAATTAAATTGCTGCACAAGAGAAATCAAATCAAAAAGGGAAAAAATGAGAAAGAAAACAAAATGCAAACAAACAACAAAAAGAGTGAGAATGCTGTTTTGTGGCCCACACTCACTTCCCCTGTGTGGGAGTGTGGAAGGCTCTCTTCATCACAAGATCACTGGAACTGAAATGCTCAATATCTTAATGTGAATCTCAAAAAAGAGTGAAGAGGAAACATATTCCAATCCCAAGGGACAGCCTGTGCAAAGGAACAAGGGTCCAAGGGAGACCCAACAGCCAGTCAGTTTGGCCAGAATGCAGAGTGTGGCAAGGAGAGGGGCGTCCAAGAGGTCTGGCCAGAGACTGGGTAGTTTTTATTTCATCTCAGAGGCAAAAAGGAGCCACTGATAATTCATGAGCTGAAGAAGGGCATGCTCAGACAGATTAAACTGCTTTGGCCACTATGTTGGGAAGTGTAACAGGGAAAAGATGGGAGACACAGCGTGCTGGAAAAGTGGAAGAGACTTATGACTGAATACTGGGGAGGGGGCCACAGTGAGAAGAGAAGTCATAGTGAAACAGGCCGGAGAGGTACAATGGCACATCTCAGGAAAGAGAAATCCAGCCACCCCCACTCCCAAAGGTCATAGTCAAGCCATCAGTGGGAGCGATGGAGTGAACACTCACTCACTTTCGGGTGAGCTGTCAGTCCCATTCCTGAGTTGGCCAGATATAGAATGTTCAATTCCCTAAAGGATGGGGGGGAGGCTTGTGCTCATAAACCATCACGTTGCCTCTTTTATTACTAATTATTTCTCATACTCACAAAAACTTAGCCCGTGGAGAAGCAGCAGTGCCCTTATCCCAGGGTCAAGCTATTAAAAATTATTTAGACTTCTAATACCCTAACTTTGTAGTTTGACCTTTTAAAAGTAGAACAAAAAAGCCAGGCCTATGTAAACATTTATTATTTCCTTCCTCTGCCCATGAGATGTTTGGAGCCATCCATCAACTTCTGTAAGAATTCTTAATGCTCCCATCATTGACTCACATGATGGATGGGACAGTCTTATCAACATCATTTTCCACAAAGGACAGAGAGTTCAGGTCAAAAAGTTCAGTAATTTTCTTTGGCTAAAATGCTAAATCCAACCTGTTTATACACACCAGCCATGATAATATTTCTAATTCTTTTAAAAAATATTCATGAACCAAGTTGTTCAAATCAATTTAAAATTTCTAATTTCAGTGCAAAAAAAAGGCTTATTAGGGATCATTTAAGGCACTAGGAGCTCATGATTCATAAACCCTATGGGAATCCAATAAATTAACTAAAAACTAAAAATTATTATTAAACAATCAATTCCAAATTTGACATTACTATTTTAGAGCTAATTGAATTCTGGTCAAAGATTCGGTATACTTCTGAGCAGTGCTAAGGACTGGACACAGAGCTGGTCATGCTGAAGTGTAGTCACACACAGAAGGCTGGCCAATCAGAGGCTGGAATCTTTAATGGATCCAAAACAAAATTTTGATTTCTGCCTTAATGCTGATATAACAAATCTAACAATTAATAGATAGTTTTTCTGGTGGTTTTGTTTTTATTTAGAAAGAAGAATAAGCTCTTGAATTATTTAGAAGACAAAGATTATTCCAAAATTTCTGCTTTTGTCCTAATTTCACTCCATAAAACCCTGAACAGTAAAAATAATTATGATGATATAACAGCAAGCATTTCATAGATTATAGAACACTTTACTGTAATCATTTGATCTTCATAAAAAACCTAGAAAGTAGGCAGGATATTATTGTCTTTATTTGACAAATGAGTAAATTGAGGCTGAGAGCTATTACATGACTTGCCCAGAGTCACCCAGCTAGTGAGTGTCTGAGGCAGACTCTGAATGGAGTTCATCCTAACTCCAACTAGAACTCTCTTCACCATTCCTAGGAGGCACCTAGGCAGCTGCTTCATTAATGGAACCTAAATTTACCAAAACTTTCAATTTGGTTTTGGAGGCACCCAGACATATGATCATTTTTAAATCAGTTATGGAAACTCCTTCCATCAAATGCTTTTCAGTGACTCATCTGTAAATGATCCTTAGAAAGTTGCCTAAAGTACTAACAACTTACATGACTTGTCCAGGGTCATTTAGCATGTGTCAGAAACAAGACATGAAATTATGTCTTTGTCATAACTGAACTTTCATCTACATATTTTGCATTCCTCTGAATTCCTTTTTAAATTGAAAAAAGAAGAGAAATGTGTTAAGAAAAGGTTTCAGAGAATCATGACTACATAAAATTTAAGAGTAGTTTCCTTTAACTTATTGTTTTGAACCTTTTCTGAATGAGATTCTCCACAAGGGTATCATCAGCTGGCAAATATTGGGCTTGGGAGTTAGGAAGATCTGACATCACTCCTGCCTCAGTTACTCACTAAGTCACTTAACCTCTTTCACATTCAATTTTATCATTTGCCCAGTGGAAATAATTATGACACTTAGAGAACTAGGGGTTAAATAAGATAACATAGTAAGTGTTTAATAAAATTTCAAAGTATTATAGAGATGCTATTTATTATTATTACTATTAGCAAGTACCATCTTAGAATGTTTATTAGTTCTGTGAGACAAATTAATGATATCAACTCACATATCTTCTACTGTGATGTCTTTCAGGATCTGGCAATAATCCACATTCCAGACAGCCTGGTCATCCCAAACTTTGGACGCTAATAAAATTGCTCCAAGTACAATCCTCTTCCAATTTGCGGGACAGATATCTATCTCTGCGTAAGTTAAAAGTCTTTCAAGATATACCTGAGAAGATAAGAAAATGTCAAAGCTAAATGACTTTAGGTTGTTTTTTTTCATTTACTAACATAAATAGAAAGAAAAATTATTTAAGTTTTGAAAACACAACCTTCATTTCCTTTTAAACAGGAAGCTACAATTTGAGTTCATTTGATCTGTTAAGATCAAAGGTTAAAGGGTTCAACAATTCCAATGGAGTCTCTTGCAAAGATCAGTTCCAGTGACCTGACTGGGCCTGATTTGCTTAATCTTCCCAGAATTATTAAAGGGACTAAATAATTCCCAGAAATCACAAAGCAGCTGTTCTCATCTCAAGTAACTAATATCAACATCCTTTCAAATACCAAAGAACGCTCCAACAAGTAACCAAAAGAACAATGAAAACATAAAAAGGCAAAATAGTTGTAATCAATTTTGTTTTCTAAAAAGATTTTGATTCAAGTTGGAAAATTAGAATGATGAGGAAAGAATCACAAAACTTGACATAATTTATCCCGAATGCAAACAAGTAATACTGATGGCCATGCTTAATGTGGGTTCATCAAATCAAAAAGGTCATCAAAGAGACTCTGTGGCCTAGGAAATAAAGCACTGGATTCTATGGTCAGGAGAAATTTGATTTCCAATTAGCTGTGGAATGATGGGCAGGGTGTTTACCTTCTGTGACCTTCAGTGTACACATCTGGAAAATGGGGATACCATCTGTGGCACCTACCTCACAGGTTCAGCAAGTTCAAAGACCTCCTAGATGCCCAGCATTGTAATTACTGAGTGCTTTACATTTATTATCTCCTTTGATCCTTACAACATCCTGCTATCATACCAATTTTGCAGATGAGGAAACCGTAAGCTGGGAGAAGATAAGTGACTTATCTAGTATCATCACATCAGAGAGTCTCTAACTAAAATGATTACAATTACAAAGCTGTGTTAATCCTCAGCTGTTTAATGAAGACAAGTATTTTTTAGTCATTAGTAATGCATCTGACTTCTGTAAGACTGAGCAAAATGGATGAAAGACACATTATTACCCCTGAAATGAAGGCACAAACCCAGAGCTACCATTGCTTATTGACAAAGGCGGTTTAATCGCCTGTTTCTACCCAAAGTCTCTATTTCTGGACTTCACTTCATTTTATATGGAAACTGTATTAAAACCTCGACATAAAGGTCCCACTCTGATGCCTGCCTTGCCATGGAGATGCCAGTGGGTTCTTGAAAGCTCTGTCAAAAGCTCACACCCTCTGGCATCCAACGCAGGCCTGACGGTGGGTTGTGCCCAAGCTCCTTCCTAAGCCTATGATGTCTTCACCAGCCATGCTTAAAGTCACCCCAAGGCTGGCTGCTCTCAAAGCAGCTGCTACATGGTGGGAGGTTCCCCCCACGGTTCTCCAAGTCCCACAGTGTTTACAGAAGGCATTCAGGGATACGGATATATTGGAGAAGAATGATGCTAATGAACTCTACAGGGAGAATTCAAACAGGAAAAGTTTCAAGCTAAGGGATTCTACTATGAACGAACAGGTGAGAGAAGCCAAAACGGAGTCCATGACATAATTTAAATGGGAAAGGTTTCATGAAAGAGGTGTAAACCTTAGAAAGGACGTGACAAAGGGAGGTATTAAGGAAAATTTGACGCAAGAAATAGTCAACCCAACGGCGACACCTGGAAAGCTGAGAAGTAGAAATAGAAGATGTGTATATAGAAATTCATTCGTATGAGCAAACCAAGAATCAGATCCAGGAACAAGGGGGAAATGAGGAAGTAACCCACAGGCAAATTCTGAGAGGATGTGAAATAACGGAGATCAAGTAGTACTGGACCCAGACCTGGAAAGACCCAAGTGCATACCCTGCCTCATGTGCATACTAACGATATGGTCTTGGATGAGACATTTAACTTTTCTCAATGATCTATAAAATGGAGATAATTATAACAGAAGGTACTTGTGAGAATCCAAATAAATATATCACACACACACACACACACATACACACACACACACACACACACACACACACACACACAAAGTATCTTGCCCTCAATTTTACGTCCTGAAGATAAAAGTATGCTTCATTATGTCTACTCTAGGACCTTCACTGATTTTTCAAATTGTTCAAAGAGTCCAACTTCCCTCGAGTGATCTTTTCATTTACATTTTGCTGTACTGTATATGTCGTTTCCTTGGTTCTACTTCTATTATTCTGTGTCAGTTCATGCAATCTTCCACTTTCCCTCATATTTTAACATTTCTTCCTCTACATTAAAATTCCAATCCATTCACATGCCACGTGCTCTCTAGCCATTCTAAGATCAATAAGCCATCACTTTGTTCCAGTTCTTTGTTACCACAGAATGCTGCTGTGAATATTCTGCTATATAATGGATCTTTGTTTTTGTCTCTTTCTTCTTTGGAGGTATTTTCAGTGGTGGGATCACTTGGTCAGAGGAACTGGACAGTTCCCACAGATCTATTAATTGCTGATTTCAATCCTTTTCTCAGTTCTTAGCATCTTCGTTGGCATTTCAGCAACATTTCATTATTTATTAACTTTCTTCTTCTATATATCCACTCCCTGTCTTTCCTTGGCCACTATGACAGCTTTCTCTTGGCTCTCCTCCTAACTAGTGACCGATACCATCTCTGCTGTTTCATCTTTTTCCCTCTATTCTATAAGTGTGGTTGTCTCCTTACTGCAAGATTCTCTAGTTCTGTGAGACAAATTAGTGACAATTAGAGACAAATTGTGAGCCTTCTTTCCCTACATTCTCTTGGTGGTCTCATTTATTACTTCTCATTTATCACTTCTATGTAAATAATCTACAAATCTTTGTATTTACTCCCAACATTCTCCCTATCTCCAAATGCTCAATGGCCGTCTCTACTTAAACATCCTGCTTCAAATGTCTATGGCCCAAATGGAGATCATCATCCCTACACTCCCTGTACATTTAGTCCTTACCTTCCAAGTTTCCTATTTTGTTTGAGGATACTATCTTGCCATCCAGGTTGAAAACTTTGATGGCATTTACAATATTTGGAGTGAAGAAATTAAAAGAATTGAAAATGGCAAATATTTTCAATATACTTGCCAAATGTCAGAGGTTTGACCTCTATAATATCTTTTGCTACCATTATCCAAGCAAAAATTCTTATTACCTATCACAGACCCATTTTAACAGCTTCATATTTCTTTTTTTCCTCTTCATTCTCCCTGGCTAATGCTTTCTTTACAGAGTCAGCTACCAAAATCATTTTCATAAAGAATAAGTCTACCCAAATAATTTCCTCAGCTTAAAATGGTTCTCTAGGGCCACCAGGATAAAAGACAAATTCCTCAGTCTGGAATTTAAAGCTCTCCTCAATTTGGCTCCAATAAGCCTTTCCAGACTTAGTGAAAGAGAAGGAGAGGAAAAAACCCATCTTGTTTTTGTTATGTTAAGCAAGAGAAGGCAAAAAGCATCTCATATACTGCCAGATGTAGAAAAGAGTATACAGTTAATACTCTTCCAAGTGATCTTGGGCTGAGGCAAGGACTTGGTGGGGACGAATAGAAGAAATATCAAAACCTGGATGGGGTATTTTAGCTAAAATGGTTATTTCTTGAAATAAACAAGTCATTGTCTGGGACTTCAAAATATTTTTATTAAGTGGCATAAAGAGCTTTAAAAGTGCTTTTCATTGATTATGCAGAAAAAAGTTAAGAAAAATGAGATTAAATAGAAAAAAGTGACAAGTATCAAGAGAAAAATCAGATTTACAGAAATGATCTGTAAATCCATAATAATAAAATATGACTTTTAGCAGTGCACTGTTTATGGTTAAAATTTATTTATTAATTTACACAAAATCAAATTATCTCAGAGTTAGGATCTCAGTGGCCAGTTGGCCTAATCAGTACCTGTATGGCAATCTTGACAAATGGTCAAGATTCAGAGATGTCCTTTCCTGGAGAATATTTCCTAAGCTCCCTTAGGGAGCTTTGATCAGCTTTGATAGTTGATTTATTTACTTTTTTGTGGGATGGCCATCACGCTTCTCCCATGCTCAAGTATCAACTCAGCCTTCCATGGCATGATCTCACGCTTCCCATCATGCTTGCTACTCTCTTCTGGCCCAGATGGATTATATCTGAGACTGAATCCAGAGGCATAAAGATCTACCACTGTCCTTACTCTAGACACAGAGATAGTCTGTATGAGGGGTTGTAGTATAAGCCCAGTATTGAAGTCCACTATAATTCTAGGATCTCTTTCCAAGCTGTTTCTAGTTTTGCCTCCTTAATCTTATACTCAGTAAAATTAATTTAAACTTAAACATGCTTTCCATTTCTTCCTCTTAAGTTTCATCTTATTCAATGTTATTTATTTATTTTTTGCCAAGGCTGCTTTCTGTATCTGAAATGTACTCCTCTTCCTCCTACTCTGCATTTGCCTGATGAATTCTTACTCCTAATTTACAATCCTCCTCATCCAATGATGATCACTTTTATCCCTTCTTATCCCTTATAAAGTACATTTTTTTTCATTTAACACATTATTTTGTACTTACATATTTGTAAAACACAGCTAAGAAAGTGGTCATCTGGCTTCTGCTTAAAGCTTTTCCAGGAGGGAGAAGCCTTTACCCCGAGAAAATTCATTCTACTTGCAAGTAGCTCTAGTTGTTAGGAAGTTATTTCTTCTATTGAGTTTAAATGTGTCACTGCAATTTCTACTCATTTTTCTTGGTTTCTGGAACAGAACACTGGAATCCCTCTTTCACATTATTTCACAGACTTAGAACTGAAAATGTCTTGATGTAGTCCAAAACCCAGATTATACAATTATACAGAGAGGTGAAGGGATTTGCTCCTGGAGGGAGACACAGGTATCATGCGCACTTTGAATGTTCTCCAGGTTAGAGCTCTCTTTATTTCTTCCCTGACATAGCATGGACACAAGGTTCTTTGAGTTCTCTCAAGGTTCTGAATGCAATAATCCAACTCCATTTTATAAATAAGGCCTAGAGAGGCCACACAGAGGCAGAGTGGGAATTGGAACACAGATCTCCTGACTCCCAATGCAGAACACTTTTCTCAATCCCAGATCATCTCTTCAATGTGGAGGCTAAATCCACAAACAGAAGCACTATTCCAATCATCTCCTTTATAATAAATACTTGCAATCATTTACAGAAAATGGAAATCATTCAAGTTTGGCAAACTAGTGGGTATATTTACCAAATCAGGTGAGCTTTTAAAGACATATTTGAATCATAAATAAAAACATGCCGACATTCAGCTTGGACAGTCTTGAGTATGTCATTTAATATTAATATGGACTTCCTAAAAAAAGCTAGATACTCCAAGAGATGATGTGGAGAGAGCTGGGATCTAGAGCCAGAAGCTCCAAATAAAAATGTAAGGTGAAGCAGGTGGATTAGGAGGCTCCTCCCAGCTCAGAATTTAGGATTCTACATAATAAAGATCACTTTAAGAACAGACATTTCCAGTGGCCTCCTCTGAGGGAGTGCCCTGGGGGATTAAAAGCACCACAGGGTTCTGAGCCACTGACCAGTGCTGTCCACCCAGACTTGCTGAAAGAGGAGCTAGAACATCCCCCGAGGGGGAAAAACAAGGCCACAGGCCTCAAGCCTCCCAGGGCAGCCCAACTGGAGCAGCCGGCCTCAGAGAAGGGCCAACCTGGGCGGACCTTGACAGCCAGGCGCTCTGCAGCTGGGGCAAAGCTGCTGATGCTCCATCTTCAGTCAGGTGCCCCGGGGGCAGCTCCATTCTGACTTAGGACACCCAATATGCCAATGATCAGGGAGGAAGAGAAAATGGCTCTGGGAGGCAGAAGAAACAAGGGGCTGTGCTACCAGAGAAGCCTGTCTTCTCTCCGGCTTAAAAGACCAAAAGGCTGGGGTAGGGGACAGAACACCTGCCCTCGACCAGATTCAGCCTCAGACTTTTAACAGCTGCATGACTGGGCAAACTGCTTAACTTCAACTGCCTCAAAAAATAATCAAAGAAAATGAAAAAGCCAAAAAAGTCATGGAAAACCACATAATTTCCTAGTTACAGAAGATAGGGAATAGCAGGGCCAATGTGGAATCAAAGCCCCAAGTTCAAATTCAGCCTCAGAGCTGTGTAACTGGGCAAATTGCTTAACTACCTCAAAAAACTAATCAAAGAAAGTAAAAAATCCAAAAAAGTCATGGAAAACCACAGAATTTCCTAGTTACAGAAGCTAGGGAGTAGTAGCAGGGCCAACATGGAATCAAAGTCCTGAGTTCAAATTCTGCCCCTCACAGACACTTGCTCTGTGACTCTGAATGAGACTCAATAACTCCAAGAGAGCCATTCACACTGGGAATGATTTCATCCCATGACATCACACAGAGGAGATCCCATCTATGGACGAGGAAACAAAGGCCCTGTGTGGCCAAGTGATTGCCCATGGTCACACAGCCAGTCAGCAGCAGAAGTAAGACTAAAACTCTTGTCTCCACCATAATCCCAAGGTCGACCTATCAAGATTCCCACTGCCTTTCAAATGGAACATTAATAGAATAATTAATTGCACTCATTAATTTAGCAATTATGTTAACTAATCTGCAAACAAGTTTGTAAAGCACTTTATAGACATTATCTCACTCAATCTTCACTGTCAAATAGACGCTTTTATTTATTCCCATTTTGTGGTGGAACAAACTGCGGCTGAGATGACCTGCTGAGCCTCTTAGCCTCAGCTTAACAAGACCACCATTTCCCAATGCATCAGGGCCATTGCCAAGTGTCTAGACTCCAACAGCTCAGAAAGAGTGAGGCTGGTGATTCGCACAGCCCTGCCTCATTCTGATCCAATTCACTTCTGAGTCAAGCCATAATCCTCCTGATGCCATTGGTCCGAACACCAATCCGTGAGTCTTCTACATTTAATGGCAAATGAAGTCCTGACTCTCAGTTCACTCCCTAGACAAACTCACAGAATAAAAAGTGCCAACTGGGTAGGTATGGCTGCTGGTAGGAATTCTCCCAACGGGATATTTCTAGACATATAAATTAAGTAGTTAAGACATCTCTTTCAGTAATAGGAACCAAAATCCCTGCTATTACTATGACAGTGAAATATGAATGGACTGGACCCTGAACCTAATTCAGCAAAAAGCTGAAAACCTTAATCAATAGATCTACCAAATAAAATGAAGTCTTAAAGGCATGAATTTGAATTATAAATAAAAATGTGCCAAGATTTAGCTTGCACACTCTTCAATATATCATCTAATATCAACATGGACTTTCTAAAAACAAACCAAAAAATAGAAACATCAGGAAATAGTGTTATATACTGAAAAGAACTTGAAACATTTTTTTTCAAATGACATTAGGAAATAAATCAAATCCTCATTGTTCCTTGCCCTAGCTGCTTAGAGATCAAAGACTTAGGAGGGAGATACACATTAGGCAGCCAGAATCCCAATTTGACCAGATTTACAAATTTAGAGAGAAAACTATCATGTGGCACAGGGGGGAAAGCTGGGATGTTGATATTTTGTTTATTCAAACTTAATTTGCCAAAATGAAGCAGGCACAGTCTGTTTGCAATGATCTTAATTAACTATGTGAGATGTTTTACAATTCCACCCCCAAAAGCTTTATTTACAGTTTATTTTTATTTCTCCAAATCAGCCAAGACTTCACCAAGCATTGTTTCCTTGCCAGACAACAATTTTAATGAGCTTGGGGGGTGCGGGGGAGAATTGGGGGGGGGGCACTGAAGTGAAATCATGGGAAAATTCTTCTGGGAAGCTCCATTCTTTTCCCAGCATGCCGGAAAACAGGAGCTATAACCTTAACTTGTTTAAGAGTCTGTCACTTCAATAACAGACATTTACAAATCTTTCAAAGGTTATGAGGCGTTTTATATGGACACACTCTCACTTGAGATTCACAACCAGAACTTCTTCCTGGACAAGAAAACCAAAGTCCAGAATAGTGAGTGACTTGCCCATGGCCACCCAGCCAATCAGCAGCAGATTGAGGCCGTGGATCGCCAGCTCCCTAAGCCCGGCCTGGCACGCTCGTACCCACCTAACGCCTGCCCACAATGCCAGCAAGGCCTTCTGCTTTAAGATGGATGGCCATGCTACGGAACATCTCATGGTTTTTCTCAAACTAAATTTTTTACCTCCTTGTCTTATAGCCTTTATCAACTCTAGTCCTGTCTAAAGAATAAGAAAAACTGTAAGACTCAAGCTTCCCCCTTTGTAAAGATCGGTCTAAAAGCCCTCTGCCCATCTCCCATGGTTGTCAGGATAATCAAATAAAACAATACGCAAAAACATTTTGCAAATTAAATTGCTATAGACTTTTAAGGCCCCTAAGCCCCCTAAATCAATTTTTAAAAGAAATCTTACATCTAAGTCAGCAAGATTCAGTCCAACCCCATAAGGTCAATGTTTATTAAGCACCGACTGTGAGCAAAAGCACTGTGCAGGGCGGGAGCTGGCCACTTATACAGCTCCAACAGCAGCAAATCTTTTCACTGCGATGAACACGGTTTGCATTTAGGCATGAGGTCTAGCAGAATGCCACGCAAACAAGCCCAGGGAGCATTATTTACAATGTCAGGCACTTCCATGACGCTTCCCCCAATATCACAGGCTGGGAAGCTCCTCTTCCTGGGTTCAAATCTGGCCTCAGGCACTTACTAGCTGTGTGACCCCAGCCAAGTCATCTAACCCCGTCTGCCTCAGTTTCCTCACCTGTCAAATGAGTGCGAGGTTCTCATCCACTGCCACCATTTTTAGTCTTCCAATTTTTGCTCAAGCGCAGCCTTATGAAAACTTTGGGACACTGCTTTCAGAAATGGCTTCGTATTTCTTTCTCTGTGCACACGACGAATGCTTATCATCTGACTACCCCTCTCCTTTCATCAGACTGCAAGTTCTGGACAGAGCAAGGATCCCCTCCCTCCCCCTGGGTCTCTGTGTCTCTCATCTCTCTGTCTCTGTGTCTTCTCTCTCTTCTCAGTTGGTTTGTCTCCGCTGTCTGTCTCTCTCTGTGTCTCTGCCTTTCTGCATGTCTCTCTCTGTCTCTCTCTCTGTGTCTCTGTCTCTTTCAAAAAACATCCAAATGAATAAAGAAGACAACCAGAGGGATGAAGAAAACATTTCCTTTAAGAACAAGCAATTCCTTTAAGGTCAACAACGCCACAGGAAGGGCAAGGAGAGCGAGCCACGGAAGTGGTCACAGGCAAGGGCCAAGCGGCTTTCTGCCTGGAGTTGTATCCCCCCAACTTGGCACAGCACCCAGCACAGAGGAAGCACTCAATCAACACTTCTCCATTAATATTCATTCAGAACAATCTACAATAAATGAAAGCTTTAAAAGAAACATTCAGGAAAATTAAGTGATAATTGATTATGGTTAAGAGTTCAAATCCACACTTTCAACTGGCTTAACAATTTGCTGTGAACATCCAGCCAACTAAAATAAGTTTTGATCCATGAATAGTTACTCAGCTGCACATTTGGTTTTTCAGGTAAACCAAAGGCCAAACATATAGTAGAAGAGGTTGTAAGTGATAAAACAGTAGAGCCAAACGTGCATAAAAACAATTCTTGTGCTTTTTAAAAAAGAGACTACTGAGAAGTACTGTCCCACCATTCTTCTCTGCACCATTTTCCTAAATCAGACATTTTTCTTAAAAGTTATTCTAGATTCCCATTTTCTTTGAAGAAAAAGGTCATTTAAAAATAGATTCAATTTTCCCAGGTGATGACAACCTAATACTTATCCAAGTCAAGAATTTACAGTAATGCAAGGGTTTTTTTTTTATGTTTTTCATTAAAATGACTATTTTCAGCCTTAGCAATTAAATGGAGACACTTCTTTAGCCATTCATTATCTTCATTCCAAATACTAATTTTTCCTCTTTGGGGCAGATGTAGCTCTGTTCTAGAGAGGGGGGTAGGTTGATTTGACACAGGAGGAAAAGTACAGCTCTGGGAATGAGAAGATACAACTTCAAAGTGGGAATAATAATGAGGGTTGTTGTTCAGTCCTTTTAGGTTATGTCCGATTTGTTGTGAACCCATTTGGGATTTTCTTGGCAGAAGGTTGCAATTACACTAGATTATTTTACAGATGAGGAAACTGAGGCAGGGAGAGTTAAGTGACTAGTTGAGTGACTAGCTCAGAATCACATAGCTAGAAAGTGCCTAAGGTTGGATCTGAATTCTAACCCCCTGAATTCTACCTGCTGGCCACCTGGCTGCCCTAATAGTAATGACAGCGGGCAGCTGTAGAGTGTCTACTATGCATCTGTCCCTGTGTGGAGCAAGCATTTGAGAAGTATCTCACTTGAGACTCACAAGAGCCCTGGGAGGTGGCACTGTGGCAGAGATGGATGTTTGTCCGTCCTTCTCAAAGAGGCCCATGACATCTTGGGGGAGGGGATGCCCTGCCATGCAGCTGAACCAGATTTGAGGGAGGGAGGCTGGGCAAGGTCCAGAGCCAGCCGGGTCCTGTGGCCAGATAGAGATGAGGAGGCCTGGAGAGGGCCATAGATGCAAGGGGAGCTCTTGGCCTTTTTAAGCTAAGGTCTTCACCAAGTCTCAGTCTGACTGACCCATGCAGAACTCATGACAATGAAGGTCTCTTTCTGGATCTAAAATCCTGTCCCTCAGCAGAGCCACATCTGGAGGCAGGAGGCAAAGCCCCTCAGAGTCAAAGTCTTAAAAGAAAAAGATGCTCAGGATTGCCTATCTCCTCCAATGATGAATCTGTGTGTGTGTGTGTGTGTGTGTGTGTGTGTGTGTGTGTGTGAAGGGGGGGAAGAGACAGAGAAAGAGACAGAGACAAGAGAGAGACAGAGACAAGAGAGAGACAGAGAGAGAGACAGAGACAGAGAGACAGAGACAGAGAGAGACAGACAGAGAGACAGACAGAGAGAGATAGAGACAGAGCCAGAGACACAAAGACAGAGAGACAGAGACAGAGAGACAGAGACAGAGAGACAGAGACAGAGACAGAGAGAGACAGAGACAGAGAAAGGCAGAGAGAGACAGAGACAGAGAGAGACAGAGACAGACAGAGAGAGACAGAGAGAGACAGAGACAGAAAGAGACAGAGAGAGAGAGACAGAGAGAGAGAGAGACACAGAACAATGAACAATGATTCACGGGACCACTCCACTGACAACCAGCTTCTCTGTGACTGTACAGTCTATGGGCAGGGAACAGAAGATGATTCTTGCTGTCCCTTCAAACTGCCATGCCTGTGGGGATGCAGGACACTAGGTTCACAGCTCTCTCTCTCTCCCAGTTCCAAATCCTTCAGTCCTCATTGTCCGTAGAGTTAAAAGACCCTCAGGACAATTCCGGCCCATTTTGGCCGCCCGAGGCAGCTGGCCACCAGAGTGGATGCAGAGTGCAGCGAGCAGGGAGCGTGCTCCGATACTGCCTGGAACCTACTGGCTAATTAACTACCTGACTGGGCGAGCTTGGCAAGAAGCACTTATCTGAGACTTAGTTTCCTCATCTGTGAAATGGGGATCATGAGAGAATGCACAGAGAAAGAACAAGTGCCCACTATGTGCCAAAGCTGCTGCTAAACTCTGGGGATGCCGAGAAGTTCAATTTAATTCTACACACACACACACACACACACCTGTATGTGTATATATATGTGTGTGTGTATCATACATGCGTGTGTGCCCCACATAATATGTGTTATGCACTGGACTAACTGCTAGGGACACAAAAAGAGACAAAAAGGCCGTCGCTATCCCCAAAGAGCTTACACTGTAATGGGGGAGACAAGATGCACACAAATATATATATGGGACAGGATAAATAAGAAATAATTAACAGGGCAAGGCTTCCTGTGGGAGGTGGGATTTTGTCCTCCATTTTCGAAGAGGGCCAGAGCTGTCACAGGGTGATATCAATTCACTTGTGAACTGGATTTAAGTGAGGCAGGGCTGCACGCAAGTGTCAACCTCATGATCTCTTCCAGAGTCGCCAAGCCCAGCGGCAGGACCAAAGCCCAGATGACTGGTGGCCCGGGGATGCAGGGGACGACCCTGGAACCTTCGGCGTCTGCCCAAGCTCTAAGTGTTGGGAACAAACTTTCTCATCCATGCATTCTGCCAGGAAAGCCTTCACAGGCCTGGGGCAGACACCCCTGTAGTCACTGACGGCTTTGTGGCCCGCTGGTGATCCTCAATCCGGCTCAGCCCATGTGCCAAGCCAGAGCCCTGGGACATGGCTGCTGCAAAGGCGCAGCTTCTTGGGTCACAGGTGGTCAAAGGTGGATGAGCATCCCTGACAGGCTCTCCTGTCAGGTACTTCAATTGGTACTTCAAGGATGTCGGGCAGGGTCAGTGATCAGAATGGAGAAAGCAGAACATCTCAGGCATGAGGGACAAGGTAAAAGTCAATGCCCTAAGGAGCTCACAGCATAATGAGGGAGACAATAAGAAAACCAACAATTATGGATCTGTCCAACCCACTCACTTTCCCTCAAACAACAGAGGCCCAGAGAGATGGTGACTTACACAAAGTCATCTCCCTAGGGACAAGCAGCTAAACTCTCAGCACCCTATGAATATTCTCTGAATTTTTGAACACTGGACATCTGGGTGGGGATTTCTGGTGGCAAACACCAGACTTCTGCATCATAATACTATGCTAAAACAAAATCAACTGAAGCAAATCCCCACAGGCAGAACTACCTCACCAAGCCTTGAGGCTTAGATAAGCTATCAGTCAAAGCCCAACTGTTTACTGAATATTCCAGAGGATCTAGGCAGTGAGCTAGATATTGTGACTGTGCCTGTGAAAAGTCACACTGCCAGGGAGCGAGTGGGGCGCGGAGACCCGAAAATTCCAAGCTCATTCTACCCCATCTTAATCCAATACTGAGTCCTTGTATTCATCCTCCTCATCATCCCAAGCAAAAGGAGAGCTAGCAGTAAAACAGCTACACCCTTCCCATATAAAATGTAAACATTAATTAACTGCAGCTCATTTTTCATCATGAATGCCCCTAGCTACATAACACATCCTCTTTGGTTTAACTTGAACACTGGGGATTTTCAGTCCTTTTCTTTGGCCAGAAAGTCGGATTTCTGCCCCAGACATGAAGGCTGCAATTTGATCTCCTGGCATCGGTGGCTGCTGCCACTGTGCCCACTGCTCCCTTTCACTTTTCTCCCATCTCACGGTGGGCAGCATGCCAAGGTGCCAAGATTACACCCAGAGGAAAAGAAGGAGGCAATGCATCTCCATCAAGAGGAAGCCCAAACTCAGCGCCGATGGCGGCTTTTAATTCTGGAGGCCAGAAAGAGACAAGAAGAAGAGGACAAAGGTCCTGCTCAAAGCCACTTCCAGCCTGGCAGGCCTCCTAGACAGTGAGCGGAGGACCAAGTCACATTGCAGCCTCCTCCCAGTGGGGGATGAGGGGACAGGACTGGAGGAAGGTTTAACTCAACTCCCTGAGTCAGGCTGAAAGATGGATATTAGCTCCTGACAATCAGATCCTAGAACATAAATTTCCAACCCGTTCCACCTTCCATGTAACCCACAGGATTGCTAAAATGTTGGAGAATTGGGACTGTTCCCATTTATAATCATATCCACAACCTTCCACCGACTCAAACTAATTCTCTATGCTGATTCTCTCTGTGATAATGGAAGTCAACAGGGAAATACAGAAAGGGAGAGAAGGTAAAACATATCTTCATTAAGTTCCAGAACAGATCTCAATTCTTCTACCTGACTTTTCATTACGAAGGCAAGAATCACAAAGTTATTCTTATTCACAAACAAAGTTGGTAATTTAGGCTCCTGAACAGACCTGACATAAGCAAAGTCAAATTTTACCCATATCCTTATACAGAGGGAAAAAAAGATAATACATTTCATTTGTTCAGTTTTGATTCCAAATAAGGCCTAAGCAGTCCAAGAATATTTATTAATCTATTAGGATCATAGAATCTCAAGTCCAAAGGCCCTTAGAACACATCTGGCTAAACTTTTCCCCTTAGAGATGAGGAAGACACTGAGAAGGGAAGCAATGCAGACAAGATCTCAGAGGTATTAATTAGCAGCCAAAACTCAAACCCAGGGCTTTTGCCTAAAAATTCAGTGTTTTCTTCCACCACACCATGGCTTAAGAAGCCACATTCTTCTCCAAACACAGATGCTACCATATACAGAAGCTAGACTGATTATACTCCTAAGACAATAAACAGCAACAATCAATCTGCCACAGTCCTTTGCACAGCAAGCTACGTTTGCTACATTTCCATCATTTCTTGTTAGCATTATCAAACTGCCCTAAAAATTTAATTAGAAGCTATGATAGTAAATCATTAGCCAATACTTTCGATGGCAAGCCATGCCATCAATCCAGGATGCCCTAGGTTCCCTGTCTCCCTGAAGCCAAAATTTTTTCACCTCCCTGTGTCATTAGGGACTAAGGATGTCAGACTGAATGACTTACTTTGTTCAAGAACTCAAGCTTCATTTTTTTTTTTTTTTTTTGCGGTGGCTAAGAACTGGAAATCAAAGAGATGTTCATCCATTGGGAAATAGCTAAATAAGATGTAGTATATGACTGTGATGGAACATTATTGTGGTATAAGAAATGACACTCAGGATGATTTCTGTAAAGCCTTGAAAGACTTTACATGAACTGATGTATAGTGAAGTGAACTGAACCAGAAAAGCGTACACAGTAACAGCAACACAATAGGATGAAGAACTGTGAATGGCTTAACTATCTCAGTAATGCAATGATCCAAGACAATTCCAAAGGACTGATGGTGAAGCATACTATCTGCCTCCAGAAAAATAACTGAT
Organism: Myrmecobius fasciatus; assembly: GCA_023553655.1. Classification (NCBI taxonomy): domain Eukaryota; kingdom Metazoa; phylum Chordata; class Mammalia; order Dasyuromorphia; family Myrmecobiidae; genus Myrmecobius; species Myrmecobius fasciatus. The sequence continues at coordinate 643,257 of JAJPUD010000113.1, forward strand.
ATTGATTGAATACAGTCTGAAGTATGCTATTTTTCACTTTATTTCATTTTTTATTAGAATCTTCTTGTACAAAATGACTAATATGGAAAAGTTTTACATAATTACACGTAAGAAAATCACTATGTACAAATATAAAATTTCAGTATTCCTATCAACAATTATCGATCTGTCCAATCTACTCACTTTATATCAAACAACAGAGGCTCAGAGAGGTAAGTGATTTACACAAAGTCATCTTGCTAGGGATAAATAGCTAAACTAGTGGCATCCTTTGAATATCCTTTGGATATAATCTATATCTGATTGCTTACGATCTCAGGGAAGAGTAAGGACAGAGGGGAGAATAGAGAATTTGGAACTCAAAACTTTAAATAAAAATGTTAAAAAATGGAGGAAATAAAGCTTCAATCTTCAGTTGGTCGTGAAGATCTTCTTGGCTTCCTTTAAGATTTCAGGGGCTTAGCTTCCCAGAAATACAAAGTTATTAAATCTGGTCATAAGCTTCACTCAGTTCAAAAAAGATGAGGCAATACTGTAAAGCATTTTGCAAATCTTAAAGCAGTATATAAATGTCAACAGTAAACAAATGGGATGGATGGATGGGATTTCACAGTGGCTTGAACAATGCAGTTTGGAGTCAAGAAGAACTGAGTTCAAATGTAGCCTGACACTCTTATGTGAGTGACCCAGATATATTACACAACCTCTGTGTCTCAGTTTTCTTATCTGTAAAGTAAGCTGTTATGGGAATTAAATGAAATAATGATTGTAAAGCAATTAGCACAGTGCTTGGCATATGACAAGTGCTACATAAATGTTAATTATTAGCTATTGTTAGTTATGTCCATATGCCTATATGGGGAGAGAGAGAGAGAGAGAGAGAGAGAGAGAGAGAGAGAGAGAGAGAGAGAGAGAGAGAGAGAGAGAGAGAGGGAGGGAAGGAGGGAGGAAGGGAGGAAGGGAGGAAGGAAGGAAAGGAAGAAGGGAGGAAGGAAGGAAAGGAAGAAGGGAGGAAGGGAGGAAGGGAGGAAGGGAGGAAGGGAGGAAGGGAGGGAGGAAGGGAGGAAGGGAGGGAGGAAGGAAGGGAGGGAGGAAGGGAGGAAGGAAGGAAGGAAGGAAGATGATGGATGGACAGATAGGTAGATAATCTACAAAAGCAGCACATGCATGCCCAGAGTGCTTAGCAAGAATCATGGAATCTTATTCCTGAAAAGGCTTCATCTAGTCTTGGGATCACAATTTTAGAGCCGGAAGGGGCCTCAGTACCTAAATCTAATGCCTTCATTGTAGCATTACTCAGGGACCAACACTCAGAAAGACCACAAAGCTACCCAGGAAGTGAGCCAAGACTCCTCAATACTTCATCAGCTCTGTACAACCAGGAAATCAAGAGAAGTCTTGACAATGCCCCACAGGTACTCACCAGGGTGACAATGGCGCACTCAGCAGTCAGTTGGGCAGCGCTGAACAGCGTTCGAACAAACCGGTAAATCTGCTTTTGTTCTGGGTTGTGTTTGTCATAGTCTGGTGGCACTTCGGATTTCTGCAGAAGGAAATCATTTTCAGGTGACTCACCTCTGAACCCGAAGGACAGAGAAACAATGAGGCTCTCTCTCATAAAGGAAAGCAGGGGAGAGGGAAGGAGATTACCGAAAGGGGGTGAAGATTTTCATCAAAAATATCTAAGAGCATCCTTCCATCTGCATCCCTAAGGAAGAAAAAAAAAGTGTAGAATTTACTATCTACAAAAATGTGTGCTATTCACAAAATGATTAAAAATACATTTTAATTTGAATGTACTTTAAAAAGAGAAGGCAATGATGAAGTGTGTGACTTGAAGAACTATTATCTGCATTCAATAACCCCCTGTATATCCATACTAAGTGAAATTCTTTTTATTCTAGAGGTCCAGGATAGAAAAGCAATGATTTATAATTCATAAATTGTGTACTAAGGAGAAAACTTGAGCTTTTACTTCCCTTCAGATCCTTTTATGGATATTTGTAGAATGTTACTAGGGGTTGTGGGTGTGTAATACACATATATGATATATATGTATGTACATGTATACATATATTCAAAGTTTTGTACTTGTAAATATGTATACATTTACAAATATGTACCTTGAACATATAGAATATATTTGCATTTGTGTTATTTCTATATGTATAGATGTGTGTGAATATATGCCTATGAACATGTATAGAAACATAAGGATATGTACACACACATACATATATTCATATATTATATTGTGTGAGTGTATGTATGTGCATAAGTGTATATATAGGAAGGAAGGAAATTCTTCCTGTAATATCTCCACTCTTAAGAGATCCAAAGCTGCTCTAGGAAGGACACTCACTGATTGAGGTATATGTTAAGGTTACTGATAAGCTGTAATTGGTGGCAAAGAAAGCACAGACTATAAATAGCAAATGGCCCAAGAATCATCTGTGATTTCCACATTCAATTTATCTAGTGAAATTAAGTCAGACTTTAACCTTGGTCTCTTTTTACACTGAACAAGATTACTCACATGACACATTTAACTGATAAAATAGTGTCTGGAAAATTTTCAAGATATTAAACTTCCAATCAGTCTAAAAAATGCACACAAGTATACCCCACCCCAGAAAAGCCTCAAAAATACTTCACTAACCAGTTGTACTTTGCCATAAAGTTAAATCTAACATTATAAAAACTCTCTCACTACTCAGTTCCAACCTATATGTAACTTTTATGATACTTGCTCCCACTGAGTAATATTTTACCTATCATGTTTTCACAAATAAAAAATAATTTACTAAATGAAACCAGAGAAAGTATTAATGAGAATAAAAATTTCTTGATGGCAGGTGCTATTTTGCTTTTGGCTCAACTCTCTCAGCAGGACTACTCCATCGGCTCTGTACAACCATAATTCCTCACATATAAGAGAACCTTGGCAGCGAAGTGGTACAGTGGATAAGAGTGCTGGGTCTCAAGTCAAGAAGATTCCTCTTCACGGGCTCCAATCCAGTCCCTGACCCTGCACAAATCACTTCACTCTGTTTGCCTCAG
>JAJPUD010000113.1:650746-677223 GCA_023553655.1 Myrmecobius fasciatus
AATAACTTGACAAAGGTAACATACTTTTTTGAAGAAAAAGTGGTAGGAGTGCTGTGCTAGGAGGGCTCTTAAAAAGAAAAGGTCAGGAAGAAGGAACATGCTGTATAAGGAGATGAGAATGTCAATACTTTGAATTTTTAACAAAAGTAAGGAATATTTGAAAATAATTCCCTTTAAAAAATTTTAAATTGTGGGCAATCCTTTTCAATTTTATGAGAATATATATATTGTTGATGGTTAATACATTTAGAATGAAAAGAAATGAAAAGGGGGAAAGAAGAAAAGGACAAAGAGAAAAGGAAGGAAGGGCAAGAAGGGAGAGGAGGAGGACAGAAACCTGCAGCCATCAATAAGTGTTGGCTACTTGTGATCTCCCATGAGCCATGTTGGCCACCCAGCAGTTGGGTGGCTGCTCTTCTCATGAAAGGAAGAGCAGGGAGCCACTAGAAATTGAGTGGGACCGTTGCACCGGCAAGGGATCAAGCCCACCTGCTTCCCTCTTGTCCCTTCTTTTAAAAAATGACCTCCATTCCCACAGGAATATCATTTCATGAGCACAACCACTTTTTCAACCTTCCACATCCGATGTGGTGATTCCTCCACCCCTACACATGCACCCACACGCACCTGCACACACACACACACACACACACACACACACACACACACACACTTTCCTTTCAGCCATCACACAGTAATATGTGAAGTTAAGGAATGGATCTGAATACCCACCATTTAATTGTATACTTGAGGTTTGGTTGACTGACTGTGCTATCATCTAGGAAAATAGTGGAACAGGAGCTGTACTTCCTTCCCATCTGTCCTGAAGGATGCTAGGAAACAAAAGGCAAAAAAATGAGGACAATTACACACTGCTGAATGCTCTTCTCAGAGAACTCCCACCCACCCACCTTCACTGGTGATGATCACCCACAAAAAAAAATAGCAATCTCAATGAAAGTTTTTTAAAGCCCAATGAGAAAAGGATTGAAAGGTTTTATCTGCCAAAGTAAAAAGCATGAGCTCTCGCTTGGGCTTAAAAAATAAAAAACAAATTTTACATCAAAAAAGGAAGAGATTAGAAAAACTACATTACAGAACAACATGAATCCAATTGTATGAGGAGGAAAATTTGAGCCCGCTGTGATTCCAGTAGTAGTGAAAACAGCTAGCATTTATAGAACGCTTAAAGGTGTATAAAGAGCTTTCTACATATCTCTAATTTGGTCCTCACAGCAACCCTGTAAGGCACTTACTTTTTGATAATCTCATTTTACAGATCAGGAAACTAAGGCAACCCCAAAATTAAGTGCCTTGTCCAGGGTCACCCAGGTAAGAAGGGTCAGAGGCAAGATTCAAAAGTACATGATAGGTTTTTCACTCTGCTACTGAAGGGTTATAATTTAGGATTCCTCAGGCAACTCCTGGAATTAATTTACTGAGTCCTAGACCAGAGCTGAATTGTCATTTTTCCCAGTGGAAGGAGTTCCCAAGAGCCAACAATAAGGATCCTTGTCTACAACGTCACTGTAACAGCAAGATACCACAGAACCAATTCTTTCTTATTCATATGTGTTTATTTGAAATCTAGAGGTTATTAACACATTAGGCTTTAGAAGATGTACTTAATGTAAGATGCATGTTACATTAATATTCATCCCCTTGACCTATCAGCTTTTCAGAACTATGTAAGAGATGAAAAAGTAAACTTATTGATCCAAATAATGGAAAGTGCTGGGGAAAAAACCTGTTTTAAAATGTTATAAATTAATACATCAAAAAGCAGACAAAATGAACAAACTGCTCGGGTCTTGTATAAATTTAGTTGATCCAAGTATGGGCTGCCATCCATTGAAAGCCAAATTCCTAAGTGAATTTGTTTCTTTCTTTTGCTTTTCTATGCTGAGGCAATTGGGGTTAAGTGACTTGCTGAAGGTCACACAGCTAGAAAGTATTAAGTGCCTGAGACCAGATTTGAACAAAGGTCCTTCTGACTTCAGGGCTGGTGCTCTATCCACTGAGCCACCTAGCTGTCCCATGAATTTCTTTTTCAGGAATAAAAAGACCTGGGATTAAATACTGGTGATGTCACTACTTGTACGATTGTGGGGAAAATCAGTATGATCTCTGTAGGTCTTAGGTTCCTGAACTAATGAGGTCAGACTAAATAATCTAAATCCCCTTACAGTTGTAAACACTATAAAAATATGAGTCTACACTGAGAAATAAATGCACATAAAATATATTTTAAAATTAACTAATGGCAGCCAAACAGTTAAAGAAACAAATCTGTAATTGGTGGAAATCAAGAAATGAGGAGGGAAGAGGCAGGACTGGCAAAACGTGGTAGATGAGTCAGGGAGAGTCAGGCAGGTTTGGGGAACAGCTGGCTCACATCAAAGCATATAAGCCTCCATAGTATTTAGAAAACAATCTCCTTAGCTACAGTTTATATTTATGAGGGTGTAATTATTTTTATAAAGAAATACAGGTAAAGATAAAAAGAATTCTTAAACCAGAGACTCTGATCAGAGCCAATAGACATCATAGAAAGAGGGAATCATTTCCTGGGAAGCCACAGGACCAAATTAACCAAAATGACAGAGGAATTTACTCTCTAAAGCTTAGACTAGCTGTGTGCAAGATTATGTCAAGTCTTGTTAGTGCTAAGAAGATATGGACCCTCCTGATTGGTGCAGAAATCGCCCTGCAATTCTGCCTCCAAACATCCAGGGGAGCTGACCTTTCCTTACGGATAACAGGGTCCACCCTCTGACTGATCCACTGGCCCCTCTCCCATCCCAAGTGATGGAAGAACAGCCGGAGGACCGGGAGGACCCCCTGAGAGCAAGCATGCAGGTCCCAACCCAGCACAAGGAAGGTGACTAGTGTGACTGGGAGAGAGATGCACTAGTCATGGGATCCACAGCATCTAGAAATGAAACTTAATGGGGAAGTGAGCCGTATGGATGCCCCGGATGGAAGACCCAGCGACTCCTGCCAGTTCTCCTGTCCCTTTGCCTTTCTGCTCTTCTCAGAGGAATGGATGCACCTTTGAATCCCCATTTCTTAAGAATTTGTCTCCCTTTCTTTTTTACTCCTTTTTAAGTATGATAAATGTGGTCACAACCAACGAATTGCTAAATTGTGTTCATTCTTGCTAGAGCCCTCTGGAAGAAAGAACAGAGATCTACAGCAGCTTTATTTTGATAGAGCACACTCTCTTTGGCTGGGTCTTGAGGTGTAGAAAGGTAATTACTGATAACAACTTCTCCGAATGAACTGAAAAATTCAAAACCAGATCTTTCTAGCTAAATGAGTCAGTAACCTAGCTGGCACTGGGAGGTGGGCCTGTGGCCACTTCCCTTCCTCTTTTCAAAGGAAAACCTCTCCTCCAGGAATATAGAAAAGAGGGAGGAGCTGATGAGTCTGGGAGGCTGGGGGCAAGTAAGGGGTCATGACTAACTTTCTAACTTAACAGAGAATTGTTATCTCACCCCATCCCTGCAACATATTATAATGGATGGTTGGATGACATTTAGGATGGAGAAAAAAGGAATACAGTGAATGTGTCATGAAGATGAGAGGAAGGGAAAAAAACATGCCTTGGGGAATATGAAAGATCTATATTTTTAGAAGAAGCAATACTTTCAGCTTTTTTATATTAAAAACTCGATCCTTAGAGCATTTGATAATACAAATTCAGCTAAATCCACATTTCCTATAAATGACTCCCAACCCAAAAGCTATGACATGAAAGGAAGGCTAAGGATCTCTTTCCTTTCACATAACCATTTTACTTACTTACATCACTCTTCTTCTTTTGGTCTTTACTAATTTTAATGTCATTCCTTTTACTAGAAGGATAATTATAGTTTATATCCTAGTTTTAACTAACATATATTTTGAGGACCAATATGGTATTTCACATTTTTAATAAGTATTGATCTCACTGGTAAAATTTAAAACTGAGAAAGTTACATGTGATAAGAACCTGGTGAAGGGAAAATAACATAAGTTACAAATAAGGGCCATCTAAATTAAAACTAAGTGGATTTTTGACATTCTGCCTGGATATTGTGATCAGCAGACAGTAGTTGTATAATTCTGATTCTAAAATGGATCTTTTAAAAAAATTAGATTCTCTGGATAGCAGTCAAATTTCCAATTGGTTTTGTGTTTATGTTGACAGCAAAAGTATGTTCTCTGGAAAACAATGAAATTATCCCAAAGGTAGCTTGAAATCACAGCTGACCTCTTCATATCCCAAACAACTATACACAATCAATCTTGTTTGTGGATTTTAAAGGGATTTTTAAGACCCATATATAATCAGTTGCCTCATTCATTACCCTAAAACTAATAAAATAAGGTTTCCCATATTAAAAACTGTGAAACTTACAAATATTTAAGGCCTTTGACAACTGAAGAAAAAGCACACTCTTCCCTTAAAATTTACACACACCCCCAAACTGGAATAATTGAGGGAATCATGAATCTGCAAAACAATTCTTTTTTATATGTTGTTATTAAGGAGGCTGTATTGCTGCATTACCAAAACATTACTAAGTCTGAAACACTAGTTATCATAATAATGATTTTTTAAAATGCTCTAATGCTCATAAAGCACTTTACATCCATTATCTAACTTGAACCTCACAATGGCCTTGTGAAATAGATATTATTATTCTCATATTACCAAAGGAAATAGAAGCCAAGAGGTTAAGTACCCTCTAAATCGTTAATTATAAAGCAAATGATGTTTAATGAAACTTGTCACATTAAAGTTTTGAACAATTTGCTCAATAGCATGATCATGTGTTTCATACATCATAAACTCAATATATCCGAAGTCCAAGCAATACCCTTGGTCTTCCTGAAATCAGGACCTCTGTTCTCTACATTACACAGCTAGCCACAACCAAAAACCATCAGGAAATCTAAAAGGCATTGTTTGTACTTGGGCCCAAGACTGCTATATAAGCTCCCACTTTTCTGTGGCTGTTTAAGGGAAAGAACGGAAGGAGAGGAGATCAAGTCCAAGTTACAACTTAAATGTCAACTTTTACATGACATTTCCAGGTTGACAGAATTAAACTCTAACAGTCTCATTAGGAAAATCTAAATATGTACAAATGGTTCTCTCACTTTGTAAGTGGCTATGGTATTTTAGAGATTAAAAATGATAAAAATTCCTTTGAAGCTTCAAACGATAGTAGTTAGGGTGGCAGTCTGTAAAATCAGGCACCAAATATCCTGATGAAAACTAACAAAGGTAAATTTTACTTTAAGAAATATTAAGAATATACTATATATTCTATATATTAAAATACTAATAACCAGTTTATATACATATTAGTACAGATAGGTACATATTCCTATGTTTTAAACATTCAAAAATGGTTCAACTGTGCTTGAATTTTTTTAAAAAGGGAATTATTTTTGTAGTTTTGTCAACAATGGAGCAAAATTGACAATAAATGATTTCTGTTTCCTCTAAGGGCACATTCCTCTCAAGGTGAGAGTATGGAGAAGGCTCTAGGAGAAAGGGTGATTGCCTTCCTGACCTCTTGCCCTATCCATTCATCAGCCTAATTCCCCCCACCCCCCAGGTTATAGAACTATCTCCATTAGCTAAATAACAGGAATGTCACAGAGCAGAGAGAGCAGCAGAGAGAGCTGCACAAAGAGAGAGAGAAAAAAAAAAACCCAACACTCAAGCCTCCATTTGGGAAAGCTCCCTGGCTGTTGAGTTCTTCCATGCTATTTGTATGGATCTTCCAGTTCTAATTCTGATTCACAAAGTCCTATAATGGTCAAGGGAATAGGTGACTTAATCAGATAAGCTTTCAAATTATATCACATTTGAAGTTTCTTAATGCAATTTGTTACATTAAGCAGAATTTAAGAGTTTTTGGCAATTTCTTCAATATCATGATTCACACTTAATAAAAACCATTTATCTGAAATTCAAGGAAATACAAACTTCCAGCAACTAGAAGTCTTGATTGAGGAAGGGAAGATGTAGAGAAACAAATTCTTCCACATTCTGCTTTTATGAGAAAGATACAAATAACAAGCAAATAAACTGATTACCAAGAATTCCTTTCAAAGACACACACACACACTTCACAGAGTGAGTCATATTGTCATCATAATTTAGCTAGACTTCCTATACCACTCAAATTTATGATCTGGTCCAATGGTAATTGATATTTAAAGAGATGACCTCAAGGCCAATGCCTGACTGTGAAATCAATAAAAAAATATTGTATCACCCTCAGGATATTTTTTAAGTTAAGTCTTTATCTCCTGTATTCTGATTCTTTGAAAATTTGTAATACAAGGGCAGCTAGGTGGTGCAGTGGATAGAGCACCAGCCCTGAAGTCAGGAGGATCTGAGTTCAAATCTGGTCTCAGACATGTAACATTTCCTAGCTGTGTGATCCTGGGCAAGTCACTTAACCCCAATTGCCTCAGCAAAAAAAAAAAAAAAAAAAAAAAGAAAAAAAAATTTGTAATACATGTCTGGTGTATATGCATTTGTAAATATGTATTGTAAGAATTTGAATGTATATACATACATAAATGAACTCATGGGCATGTAGCCCATCAATATACAAACATATATACATATATAAAATAAAATATATTTTACTATACATATATCTACTTATATATATGTATCTACATATAAAATCTCAGTTAACCAGATTATTTCATTTTTGTTTTACCAAAACATTTAATTCTTGAAACATCTTAAATAGGAATTTTTATATGTATATGCAAACATAACATACCTTTTTGAATATGTGTATCTTACAATATCATAATTACCAATTTAATAAATGTATTTATTATTTTGCTTGCCAAGCAACTGAGTTAAGTGTGCTGGCTATATAGCTTCAGAATATTTTTTGTATATATATGTCCCAAAGTGAGATTGGAAGAGAACATGAAAGACATAATCTTAACATGACTAAGTACCATAAGCAGCACAAATGGATTTCCCTAAGAATAACAAATGTAATTTGCCATAAGTTTTAAAGACTAAAAATATACAAAGACAAATAAAATAAAATCACATGTATTTTTAATATCTATACTCTAAAAGTATTTTAAATAATCTATAGTCTCATCAATATGGAAATTCCTTCCAGTAATTCAAACTACAATCAATCACACCTGTCTAATCTTTGATAAATTCACTACATGAGGCCTTTCTCAATTTCCAAGTATATAGTATAGGCTAGGACTGTATGGATTATCTATCCATTAATCTCTGGCTAGCGGTGTGACCAGTTTACCATTTTTCCTGGCCATAAGAGTCTTGGATAACAGCAATTACATCATTCCTCTTGCATAACTTCTTATTTTATCTGTTGTAGCCTGCTCATATCTACCATGTCAAACCATAATTCATAAGGAGAAAGCAGATGTGGAGAAAAGATCCACCCAAATTTGTGTCAAGTTCCAGTTGTAGAATCACCTTCAACAATTTAAATTTATTGCCTTCAGATGAAACCTGTTTTCTAAACTGAGATACCAACAGTATGTAGTAAAATGAAAATGATTTTAAAATTTAAACTTCACCTTAGGCCTTTATTTTAAATAAATGAATGGGTAAATAATCTGTCAGAACAACATAAGGCCTTCAGCCTATATTCAAGTATTCAAGAGTATTATGTTCAAAAATCTCACAAAATCTGGGAGGTTTCTAATGGACATAAGACAATTTCATTATAAATGTAACCCTAAAATCACAGACCAAAAAACCAGAAAGAGCCTCCAGTGACATCGACAAATGAGGGCATGCGGCCCAAGAAGGGAATCAGCAGCGGCGGTCAGAGGCAACGCTCTTCCTGCAGCACCACTCAGTGCCATTAAGAGTGGTGCTGCCCTGAAGCCCGGGCTGGTGCCCTCCCTAATTTCTGTGAAAGCAGACAAGCCCCATCTCAGGACAGAGAAAGCAAAGGAGTCCAAAAGGGCTGGCCAGTCCTAAGACAAGCAGAGGGCAAGTACATCTTCCTGCTGGAGAAAGCACCACCCATTCTTTTTAGAACCCAGTGATCTTCTGTCCTAGGTTAAAATAAATTTCTCTGCAGATGTGATTGACAGCCTAAAGCAGTTCAATTAAAAAACTGGACTTAGGGATCTGCAGCCAAGACCAATGTGATGCTCGTGTGGCTTTGATGCACAGTCCACACTGTCTGACAACATACTTTATGACCCGTTCTGTTAAGACCCCAGCAATGAAACGTGCCAGAGTTCAGCCATCCCGGCCCACTGCCTGTGCTGTACTTAAGTGACATATTTCTGTCCCACGGGCACCTCCAGCAATATTCCCTCTGCATTTCCTGTCTTTCCCCTACCAAGCACTTTCAATCGCTTCCCCTGAACCATTCATTATCTAGGGGAACCTGGGATAATTTTTTCCTCTACTCTACTGAGGCTGAGAAGTTCACAAAAAGAGACAAGAGAGAATAAACATCCTTGGTAAAGAATGGTCAATAGTACAGGGCCCTTTATCGGTCTCCAGCTCTCTCTGCTACAGACCTTGCCAAGTTGACATTAGCTGATTAATGACTAACTACTTTTTGAGACCATTCAGCTAGCTGAGGTCTTTTAAATATTCCCCTCCATCATTACGTGACAATAAATTTGCAAATAGTGCCTTCCCCTTCAAAATGACCACTCATATACATATATAGTCATGTCTATTATATACATTTGTATAATAATTTGAAAATCTAAGTTCCTCTAGGGTAGACAGCTTCATTTTTGTGTCTAGCACAGTGCCAAATACATATTAGGAACATGATAAATACATGATTAATTGATTGATTATATTAACATGATTAATATCTTTATTATAGACAGAATTATTTATGAGATCACAGATTCCTTATGTTTTAATAATAAATATTATATTATAAAGCAGATTATAGATATAGATATATAAAAAACAGATATATTATATATATAAAGCAGATATTATATTACATTTTAAAGCAGATTACAGAACATAGCAAGTAATATTCTATATCACATTGTAATGACATAGTAAAAATAAGTTTTCATATAACAAATATTGTCATTATACAATTGTTATGATAATTATGTCTTTGTGTTTGCACATTAACATTAAAACTTCGAATCCATGAGTTGAATCAAACCTAGGAAATCAACTAGTTGGAAGTTTTCAGTTTAGACATAAGGAATTTGGTAGACATTACTGGAAATGTAATTATGTAATAATAATAATCAATATTATGATTACTTGTATATTTGAATATTAACATTAAAACTAAGGATCCATGAGTTGAATCAAAACTTTGAAATCAGTTAATCCAAAGGTCTCAGCTTAGAAATAAGGAAACTAACAAAAAAGAGGATTAAGTAATTTACCTCAAAATTCCAGGGTGAGTCAGGGAAGTAAACCTGGTATTAGAGCCCAAATTCTTGACTCCAAAATCTCCAGAACCCATACACAATAAAGCATATAGATAACTACAAGCCCATGAGCTGATAAAATTCCAAACTTGCTCATTAAGGAGAACTAGTGAATTTCTCAAAAAGGAAATGGTGATAACAAAAGAGCCAGTACTGGCTTTATCAAAAACAGGATATGTTGGACTAACCAGATTTTTTTTGAGGGGTGGAATAGAGTTGTTAAACTGGTAGATCAGGTTAAGGGTACAGATGTTTTATCTAGATTTTGGCAAAATATTTATTAAAGTATCTTATTTTCTTTTGGAAATACAGAAAGATGAAGATTAGATGGAGGAGACAATTGGATGACATCAGAATTGGCTGAATGGCCGATCTCAAAGAGTAGTCAACCATTAATGAGTCAATGTCAACTTGGCAAGATCTGTAGTGGAATGGGTTGGAGACCAATAAAGGGCTCCTGTGCTGTTGACTAATTTTTTTTTTTTTTTACCAATTACTTAATAAAGGCAAGCATGCTTATCACATTAGCAGATGACACAAAGCTAGAAGTTTCCATTTAACACAAGAGAGGATGGAGTCAAGATCCAAATAGATTTTTGACAGACTAGACCAATAAACTAACTCTAATAAAACAAAATTCTTTATGGATAAATAACAGGTCTTATACCTGTGTTTTAAAAAGTCAACTTCCCAATTACACAAAGGGGAAGGAATGATTAGACAAGAGTTTGTCTGAAGCCGTTATGAGACTTTTCAGTGGATTCCATTTGGATCAGCAGTATATTGAGGCAGCCAAGAAAATGTTGGAGTTCACCGAAAGAGGCCCAGTTTCCAAAGTCAAGAAGCAATAGTCCTTCTGTACTCTTACCTAGGTCAGAAAACATTTGGAAGACTGTATTCAGTTTGGGCAATAACAGTTTTAGAAAGGATGCTGCTCAGTCAGAGTGTTCAAAGAAAGGCAAACAGGATTGTTCAAAGTTGTGCACCAATAACATATGGGATATTAGCGGAAGAAACCAGAGCTAGAGCAGGGCCTCTTAAAACTTTTTCCACTTGTGATCCCTTTTTGCCCAAGAAATTTTTACATGATCCTGGGTTTTATAGGTGTATAAAATAGGTATACAAATCAAACATTTACTGATAATAAATCATAATTACCTGACTCCCATATTCAGTTTATGAGACCCTATATGGGGGTCATGACCACAGTTTTAAGAAGCTGAGCTCTACAAAAGAGAAAGCTCATGAGAGACACAGCTATGTGTTAGTATTTGAAATGCTGTTACCAGGAAAAGTTGTCCCTAGCTTCATCCTTCTTTTGTTCCCTCCCTTCCCTCTCCCTAGCCTACCACCATAAAAAGAACTAGGAGCAGCAGGAGGACTTAATGGAAGGAACAACTTCCTAGCAGTTACAGTTATCCAAAAGCAGAGGTAAGGAGATTTTCCTCAGGAGGTACGTTTCCAAGCAAAGAAGATGGGCAAATGCTTGTTTTAAATGTTGCTGCAGGGGTTCTTTCTCAGGTATGGCTTGGAAGTCCTTTCTCACTACGAAATTCTGTCATTCTTATTCTATGTTATATGAGCTTTACATGCTATATGCTGTTAAGCATGCCCAAGAATGAGTTACCATTTTATAACAGAGGCCCCCAAAGATGACAAACTTCATCCTCGTAAAGAATCCTAGACATCTCATAACCAAGCACCGTACACAGATGGGGACTTAATTCAGATCTGATTACAGTAAAACAACAGAAAAATAAAGAAACACGGGTAGCAAAGAGACCTGAGTCCTAGTCTTGGCTGTCATAAACTAGCTATTATGGTCTTAGGGAAAGCTCTTTGTTGCCTAAGATTTCTCTTCTAAAAATAGAGAATATCTAAGAGGAGCATATATGAATTAATAAGTACCACAGAAATGTAAGTTATTGTCATGAATGAAAATCCCTCAGAGACAGTGTCTAAGTAATTAATACGCAAATAAACAATAGTTGTTCAGTGGTTTCTTTCAGTAACCACAGATTCCCAAAGGAGACTCAAAAACTCCTTAAATCAGTTGTGTACTCTCTAACAAGGAACTCCCCAAACAAGGGAAACTCAGCTTTGATTGGTGGACATTTAATGAGGAGGTGAGCTTAAAAGCCTTCAGCTCCTCCTGCTGAGAGCATGGCTTGATTGAGAGTCAGCAGCCTCTAGGTATCTGGACCACTGTGGCTAATTTTCTCTTTCAAGAGCTGAGTTGCTCTAAACTCCAATGGAGTGGATCAAGGACAGAGGGTTCCTATCCTAGGCAAAGACTCAAGTAGACAGGACACTCTGTTAATACTTAAAACAGAAATTAGATTCCCCAGTTGAGTGGAGTAATTTCCAATCTAGCCAAGGAGCACTTGCCTTTGGGGTTAGGAATAATTGTTTTTCTTAGCCATGCCTTTCAGAGACTGAAGGACTTTTTCAGGAAGTGGATTTTAACAGGAGGAAAGGGGTAGGATACAAATTAATAATTAGTTACCAATATAATAGCATAATATTAATTTATCTCACTATCAGAATTATAAGAGAAAAGGGAGGCAAAAATAAAAGCTTAAGAATATGAATTGAAATGAAACACAGTGAAGGATGTTGGTGATTTTATAGCATTGTAGGTGTATTACACACATGTGCCTTGTCTATGTATTACTTACCCTTGCATGTTCCCTTCATATATTCCCACTGATGGTATAATAATCAGTGGGAGAATATAACTCTTGTGTATGGGGAGGAAATAATCTTTGTAATTTATTTTTCTGTCATTGTTTCTCTGTCATTTGCAGGATGGGAAAGAGAGAGACACTTTACTCATGATTTTTGCTTTTATAAGTCTTTTACAAATAAGTTTACAAATTATAAGCTTCCATTCATTCTTTAGAATATACACAAAAGGGTTATGATTTTTTAAAAAAGTGAGAAAAGGTATAGCTCTGACATAGAAAAAAGATAAGAAAAAAGACACTAAGCTGAACAGGATTTATGTGACATGAACATCAAAGTCCAGTAAAATTAACCCCCCTCACTAGTTTGTTAGTGAGCTTTTATTGCTTGCCTACTGTATGCAGAGCATGGTATAGAACAAAACATAGGGCAACATACACAGCCACACATCAAGGTTGAAACAAATGAAATCATTCAAAACCTTTAGAGAAGTCCACCAAAAATGCAATATAATTCAACTGGCAGTGAGATATTAGGTGCCTAAAACATGTAGATGTTTGGAATACAAAAACATAAATGAAAGGGTCTCTGCCTGACATTCTTTTAGAAGAGGAAAAAAGAGAAAAGAGCAAAGATGAAAATGTCACTGAGTGAAAGAGAAGGCAGAAGTGTGATCAGAAAGCAAGGAAGGAGTGTGGCGTCTCTCACTTTCAACTGAAAATGCCTTGAGATGCCAGCAGGCCAGACAGATTTTGGGTCTAGACTGAATGCTAGAGGGGACAAGATGACGGGGCACTTGGGGCAAAACAATTAGTGCCCAACCTGGAAATGCAATAAAGCAAGGGAAAAAGCTGGCTTGTAAGGCAGAATTCGCCTCTGGTCTGATCTGGGTGCAACATAGCTGCAAATCATTAGCTTATAAAGTGACTGTCTTCCTTCAAATGGAGTCAACCCTAGGTGCCATTATAGCACAATACATTTCCTCTATAGGGAGATGTATTTCTTCCTCATTACTGCTAATGACAGGGGAGGCAGCCCTAGAGATGCATTTAGGATGTAAGAGATATCCTCAAGGACTGAAATCACAGGGGAGAAATAGGTTTGCTTGGCAGTGTACTGACACTGCTATGGAGTGATGCCCTGGGTCTTTGCTTCTTAGCAGAGCTACTCCTGCATAAAGACCTGCCCTGGGTTTATTACCATTAATACTATTAATGTGATTTTTTTTTTATGTGAAGGCTCAAGAAACAATCTTAAAGACCTATTTTCTATTACTGTTTCATCTCCATGGGTGTAATAGTCAGAAATGTCATACTGTTAGGTACATTTTGGGTGGGGTCATACCAATACGTTTTAGGAGTCAACTCAGGTGCTTCTGCAGTTTAAAAAAATTATTTTCCATAAGGAGAAAGGGGTCAGATTAGATTATCTTAGAAGAAAAGAAGTTTTAAGTTTCTGTACCCACTTTGTAACAGATTCTATTCCCTATACATTAATATGAAAATGGCAAATACAGTTCCAATGATCTTGTGATGGAGAAAGCCATTTACACCCAGAGAGAGGACTGTGAGAACTGAGTATGGATCACAACAACATTCTCACTCTTTTTATTGTTGTTCACTTGCATTTTGTTTTCTTGCTCATTTTCTTTCTTTTTTGATCTGATTTTTCTTAGGTAGCAAGATAACTATATAAATGTTTATATATATTGGATTTAATATATATTTTAACATGTAATAACATATATTGTATTGCTTGCCATCTAGGGGTGGGGGGAAGGAGGGGAAAATTTGGAACACAAGGCTATGCAAAGGTCAATGTTGAAAAATTATCCGTCCAGATGTTTTGAAAATAAAAACCTTTAATTAAAAAAATGAAAAAAAAAAAGAAACTGGCAAATAGTCTTTCGGTGCAGGCTAGTCAAACTTGGCCTATTTCTAGGTGAAGATGGGGAACACTTTGACAGAAAGAGCCAAAATGACTGATGAATACATGAAACGTAATGGTGTAATCACCAAAGGAACTGGACTAGTCTCAGCATATGCTCCTATCTGCTTAACTTATGAGCCATGCATTTTTGTAAAGCATCCCTGAATTTAGTTTAAGCATGACAGAAATAGGGTAGATGATGAAGAAATGGCCCCTCCTTTCAACTCAACCAGTTCTAAGCTGGACTTCCTATGGCCTTGGATCCAGGATCATGCTAATAAGCTTAGACTCCAATTGGCTATATTAAAGAAGTATACAAGTCTTCACAGTATCCTTCATTTAGTAAGCTATATTTCAAAGGGAGCATAATATAGGAGATAAAGGGCTACCCCTCAAGTCAGGAATCCCAGGTTTCAGGTTCAGCTTCTGACACATACTAGCTTTGTGACCAAGGGCAAATGATTTAACTTTTGAGCTCCAAGGCAATTCTCTCATACTCTTTAATTAATACAACTTGCTGGTCTTGCTCTGGAGAAGGGAAATTTAACACGGGTAGTTTCTAATACCTAAGATAGTATAGGTCCAGACCCAAAGGGGAAAAAAACCCCAACAACTTTTAGGTAAGTTCTTTGGGACATGATCTGTCTTCTCCTTCGATCCATAAACAAAAAAATCATGACCATTTAATATGCAAATAATGACCTTTCTTCATTGGAAAAGGACATGGCAAACTATTCCAGCATCTTTGTCAAGAAAATTTCATCGATAGAATTGGCATGTAATGGTCCCCAGGGTCATGAAAAAACAAGCACAAGATGAAAATTGAATACCACCACTCTGCATTTATGGAACAATTCTTATGCACTATTTATAAAGCAATTATTTGATTAGCTCCACAGCCAATCTGTGAAGCAGGCAAACAGGCAACAGTGATTCCCATTTTACAGAAGATGTTTCACATATTTTACAAAGAGATAAGTTAAGTGCCCCCAAGTTAATTTGTTATAGATCTCAGATAAGAGCTGTTCTCACTGTAGCCAGCAGAGGAAGATGAATGAAGCTTCCTTCTCCTTTAGGAAACAAATTTCATAAGTCAAAACTAGGTGGTGCCTTGTTTCCTTTAAGAATCCTTTTCCTTAAAAAGCTGGCTCTTCTTTTTGGCCTTGGTTTTAAATTTTATAGGATAATCCACTGCTGCAACTAACTATTCACTGGGAGAAGAGAAAAGAAAGTCTGCTTTGGAGGGCAAAATATTTCTATGTTTTTCAATAGTGGTGATGTTTGTGGTGGGAAATATAAGGTATGATATGAGATATGTGTGATGTGATATAGGAATGTCATATAACATGTATATATACATATATCTGTGTATTCTCATTTATATTAGTAAAACAAGTGAAACATTAAATTAGGAGAAGCAAACCACCACATTTTTTTATAAAATGACAAGATAATGTGCCATCTTCTCCTGGATGGTTTTTGTTACTAAGTTCAGACCCCAAAGCATTATCTGATCCTGATAAAGAGGATGTTGTTACTTCTCCAATTTCACATTTTCACCCCTCTTTCTCAGTTAAGAGGTTTACTCAATGGCATGAGTTGACAATTTTTTTTAAAAAATGAGCAAGCTAAAAGAGAGATGAGGTGAGAGTGGACTAGTGAATGAAAGAAGATCAAGTATCCCAGAGAAAGCCTGAGAGCCAAATTGACTTTTGGGGGAAAAAATTGTATACTGTCACATTCCTACTATCATCCTCAGAATCCCAAAATTACAACAATGGAGTTAAAGAATCATGAGTAGATATGAAATAAAAATAACTATATTTAATCCCATAGCAATATTTATCAAACTACAAAAATTAGAGAGGATGGGCATTGTTTCTTAACTGTTATGATGACAACTTTTAGAGTTTCAAAGGCTTTTTGGGGGGCCAAATTCTAATACCATATACAAAAGTCTCATTGCTATGATTAAAACAGATCTCACTGAAGCCTAAGTTAGGAATCCTACCACTTGCCCATCTTGGTATGGGAATTATAACCTTCAAGGTCACCAGCATGTTACACAAGGGAAATATTGTAACCTCTTTGCAAAGATATAGAAGAGCTTTTGACTTGCAGAGAAAAGGGGTGGAAGTCAAGAAATCACAAGGAAAGAGGAATGAAGGGATGAAAAAATAAATACAATCATATTTTATATTTGTAAGCTTTCCAAATCATTTTCATAAACATTACCTCATTGCATCTCAATATCTAGGTCAAAGAAGAGGATTGACTGGAAAAGATATGTGAGGAGAAGAAACACAGGTAGGGGTGAAAGTAGACAGAGAAATAGAAAAAATAGTGATGAAGGGGGAGAAAGAGGGAGGGGATGAGGAAAGAAGAGGGGGGGGAGGGAGAGAGGGAGAGAGGGAGGGAAGAAGGGAGGGAGAGACAGAGATGACAGAGAGATAGAGAACATGAAGATAAGAATCTTTTCTAGGAAATCTTCCCTGATCCCAGCAAAAATACTCATGTGATAACATTTCTCTGTGAAGATAATTCACCTGGAATTCTACCAAACATTCAAAGAACAATTAATTCCAATACTATACAAACTATTTGAGAAAATAAGGACAGAAGGTATACTACCAAATTCCTTCTATGAGACCCATATGGTGTTGATAGCTAAACCAGGTAGGGTGAAAACAGAGAAAGAAAACTATAGACCAATTTCCCTAATGAATATTGATGCAAAAATTTTAAAAAAGATATTAGCAATGAGATTACAGAAAGTCATCCCCAAGATAGTACACTATGACCAAGTAGTGTTAGTTTCTACTGGGCCTATATCCCAAAGATATCTTAGAGGAGGGAAAGGAACCCACATGTGCAAGAATGTTCGTGGCAGCCCTTTGTGTAGTGGCTAGAAACTGGAAATTGAAGGGATGCCCATCAATTGGAGAGTGACTGAATAAATTATGGTACATGAATGTTATGGAATATTATTGCTCTGTAAGAAACGACCAGCAGGATGATTTCAGAGAGGCCTGGAGAGACTTGCATGAACTGATGCTGAGTGAAATGAGCAGAACCAGATCATTATACACAGCAACAACAATATTACATGATGATCAATTCTGATGGACATGGCTCTCTGCAACAAAGAATTGTCTCAAACCAGTTCCAATCGTTCACTGAAGAAGACCATATATACCCAGAGAGAGGGATATGAAATACGGACCACAACATAACATTTTCATGCTCTCTATTGATATTTGCTTGCATTGTGTTTCCTTTCTCTGATTTTCTTTTTTTTCTTGTAGATAGGATTTTTCTTGCACAACTTGTCAACTATTATTACATTATTAACATGTACTTCCTGCCATCTAGGGGAGGGGAGGGGACTGGGGGTAAAATTTGTAATGGAAAGCTTTGTAAAGATCAATGCTGGGGAACTACCCATACATATGTTATACAAATAAAAAGCTTTAATAAAAAAAGATAATTCACCTGTACCAATCAATAACATGACTTTCCAGGAATTTTATTAAAGAAAATGTCTAAAAAGGAAAAAAAAAGGGGGGGTATACTCAGCCTCTAGAATGGTCACAGGACTCTAAATCACATCATATGACAATCATCTCAAGCTCCTAGGAATGTTTAGCCTGGAAAAAAACTTGGGATGGGAAAAACATGATAACTATCTTCAAATAGATGAAGGGCAGCCAACTGGAAGGACTTGATTTCCTCATAACATAAGGGGGCAGAATTAGGAATTCTCTCTCTCTCTCTCTCTCTCTCTCTCTCTCTCTCTCTCTCTCTCTCTCTCTCTCTCTCTCTCTCTCTCTCTCTCTCTCTCTCTTTCTCCTTAAAGTCAAAGAAGCAAGTTTTAAAGCAGAACATTCTATTTCTGGTTCAAAAACATGGCATTCAGGCAAAGAAAAAGGCAGTTAAAATATATTTTTTTTTCATTCACAGACAAGAAGTGAACTGGCTATGACAAACATGCAGGGTTTGAAGGTTGACCACATTCTTTTGTAGGTCACTTGACTTTGATCTTCCATTTGACTCTTGGTTCAATATGTTTAATTTGTTAATTCCAAACTCTATAGTAATGTAGGAATATTCTTGTTAACATATTCCTCATTAATAAAAATTGAAATTTCTTCTCAATTTGAGCCCCCACTCAAATTTATGAAATTTTAATGAATTTTGGAAGCCTTCTTTGCACCTAGAATTTATTTTACTCATCTGATATCCTTAAATATTTAAAATTACCAAATATTCATATAATTAGCAAAATATCACCTTTTAAAGTCTCCTCAGACCCTTAAAATGACAGCAGATGATTCCTCTGTACTTTCTAGAAACAAGTCTCAAGGCATTCATTCATCTCATTCCAGATAAATGATCAAAGCCTATGAAGGTTCTTCATATTCCTCTTCAATATTAATCCCTTCTGTCTTTTCTTTAGTAACAATGGAAAATCACTCCCAAAATATACTGGGCTGCTAGCTCCTTACAGACTATATTCAGTTCTTTTTATAGGATTTCTATTAAAAACAAAAACAAGTCCATCCTCCTCACACCCTTGCTCTTCTCTCCAGTTCTTCCCCCAGTGCCTGGCAAACATTAGACTCTTAAACAAAGTTTGTTGACTGGATGACTGTCACAGATCTTAATTGGTTAGTAGATTAAAAAGAAAAACTTCACTTTCCCCTCATCCTCAGGAGAGGTTCTTCATGACCAACATCTTTCCCATCCAATCAGCCCCTTCCAACTGTGACTCCAACTGCCCTTTCCCTAACATGACGCCCTAGCTTTTAAAGCCACAGTAACAGTATCTGAGCTTCTTCTCCTTGGTTCTTAAAGAGAAAGTAACAGTTTTCATGGGCCATGTATGTAAAAGAGATGTTACAATGAAATAATAGCTGGAGAATATTAAGATGAGAAACATCAAAATAGCAATCTAAAGGGCTGTCATAATGAAAAAAATTAGACATTTTACTTGGCTTCAAAGGGCAAAATTATATATCAGTAATAATGATAATAACAACAATAATATTATTATTATATGGCACTTGTTATATGCTGAGCACTTTACAATTATTATCTCATTTGGTTCTCACAACAATCCAGAAAGGTAGGAGTTATTATTATACATTTTTTACAGATAAGGAAACTGAGGCAAACAGGGATTAAGTGATGTGTGTTGGTATCACACAGCTAGGAAATATCTAAAGCCAAATTTGAGGTCAGTACTTTGCACTGTGCCAACTAATGCATTATAAGCAATGTAATAAAGTTACAGAACCAGATTTAGACTTGATCTAAGCTAAGGACAGTTCAAAGCCCAAGAAATGTATAATAAGTTGCACACATATAATAAAGAAATCAATATAAAATAGAGAATTAAGACCTCACCATAGCTTCACTTTGTTTTTGTTGTTCTTGCCTCCCTCCTTTCATTTCTATGAAAGACCCAAAGAATACTGGGGATCTGTAGAAAACTGAGGAATTTCAAATTTACACAGAATTTGGTTTAAAAAAAAAAAAAGGTTGCCAGTGAATGCAATTCAGTGGGGAATGTAATATGGCCATTACAAATGAAAAAGGAAGTTTATGGACTCAACTCTAAGTCAGTCAGATAGAAGACTGAAGAGATCTGATCCACATAAAAGGAAGTAGGATCAAAAGCAGACTTGATACCTACAGGCTCTACATAGTTGGCTGGCTATTATTCTGTGTCCCCCAAGAAAATGATGCCCCTTGGAGACTATGACTCTAGGAACTCACAAATCTTTTGACTAATGGTGAAAAAGCACCTAAGTTTCCCCTAGTATGAATACTGTATTTTAAAAAAAGGTTCTTTCTTTTTCACAAATAAGCTAAAGCTGAATTTTCAGGGAGAAAAGAGAGGTGGGGGAAGAAGTAAACACTTAACTGAAGACTTCAGCTACAATCACATGCTTAACAGGGAGCACAAGATCACGGAAGCAATGTCCAGGAGTTATTATATCCAGGAGCAACCATGAGACTAGGAAGACTTAGCACAAAGACACCACCAGAAGCCAATAACCATCCTATGTTATCAAAGCTATGAATTCTGCCTCCATGTGTGAGATCTGACCATAAGTGTTCCCAACTGTAAGCTTTTCCACATACTCTCCCTAATGTATTATTACATTATATTATTATATTTTATATAATATTATATATATTGTTCTATTCACTCTTATTAAATGATATTTGTATAGAGGTATATCTCATTTTATTGTGCCTTACTTTTTTTATTGCATTTACTTTATTGCATTTCATAGATATTTCATTTTTTACAAATTGAAGGTTTATAGTAACCCTGCATAAAACAAGTTTATCAACACCATTTTCCCAACAGCATGTGATCACATCAAGTTCTCTGGGTCACATTTTGGTAATTCTTGTGATATTTCTTTTTTTTTCCATTAACATCATGATCTGTGATCAATGATCTTTGATGTTTCTATTGTAATTATTTTAGATTCCAGGAACCACTCCTATGTAAGACAGAGAACTTAAGCAATAAAGGTTGTATGTATTCTAACTGCATTCCCCCATCTATCTCTCTGAGTCTTCAGGTCTCTCTAGTCCCTGCGACACAACAATTGAAAAATATTACATAAACTTAGCAGATAAAGCAATGACAGGATTTGAGAAAATTGACTCCAATTTTGAAATAAATTCAACCATGGCTAGAATTCTATCAAACAGCATCATGCTACAGAGAAATAGTTTGTGAAAGGAAGAATCAATCAATATAACAAACTTCACTGTTGTCTTATTTTAAGAAATTGTCACCATTCCCCAACCTTAAGCAACCATCACCCTAATCAGTCAGCAGCCATCAACAGAGATGCAAGACATTCCACCAGGAAAAAGGAAAGCTCAAATAATGGTTAGCATTTTTAGCAATAAAGTATTTTTAAATTAAGGTACATGCATTTTTAAGATAAAATAATATTGTACACTTAATAGACTACAGCATAAACATGATTTTTATATGCAAGGGGAAATAAAAAAATTCATGTGACTCACTTTATTGCAATATTTGCTTTATTGCAGTGGGCTGGAACCAAATCCACAATATCTCCAAGGTATGCCTGGGATTGCAGAAGAATATGCCCCCACTTTATGAGGAAAATATGTCCTCTGGTTTTAGTGGGGGCCCACAAGCCAAGATTTTCAATAGCTGTGGAATCAATGAGTAAATTCAACTTGAAACATTTTTTTCAGGGGGATAGGGAAGAGCTGTTTCTAGTATTATATAAGAAAAACCTTCCTAATAATACTGTATGATCAAAAACAAAATGGACTTTGGGAAGTAGTGGGTTCTTTCTGCCTGTCTTATCTTTATCTCTCTCTGTTCTTTTAAAGTCCAGATGACCACTTGTAAATTGTAGAAGGGATTCTAATTCAGGAATAGATTGGTCCAAATAGCATTGGAGCTATCTTCTAATTCTGATATCTGAGTTAGATTCTGATTCTAAATAGGAAGGGGATAAGACAATTTTGAGGATGCCACTTAACCCTCTCTAACAAGTACAGAGAAAGTGCATTCAAATACTATAAATTGAAAACTAACAATAAAGGCCTAGGTTTTCAGTTTTCTGGAAATGGAAAGAAGAAGAAAGCATCTGAGGGTTTAACAAAACTGAATTTAAGCCCCATCAAACAATCACATTTCAGCAGAGTCATCAAATGATAAACTGAAGAAATGGATCCTTTGCACATTAAAACTCACAGCATCTGATATAGCACTTTCTAAGCCCAGCACAGGCAAGTTCTATCAACTCTCTTCTTAATTCATCAGCAAAAGTGAAAGCTGGTACTTAGTCTCATTTTACAATGCAATTTTTTAAAAACTCATCTTAACTATGGAAGAGAGTTTATATGCATTTTAAATAAGACAACCTCCTGTTCACTAGAAGTAACTGGTTATAAACAAAGAACTAGCAAATATGTTCACATATTACCTTATGCTATTGTCTCCAATTTCCCAGAGACATAGTCATAAATGAGGCTGAAGAAAAACTTATTTTCCATTACTATCTATTAATTTAAAACCTTCTAATAATGAATCAGGACTTTCAAGGGGTAAGGTACTTTGTGGATCATCTAAAATTCAGGCTCATTAATCTTACAAATAAAGAAACCGAACTAAGAAAACTAGAAAAAATAATAATTACTTAAGGTCACACAATTTATGACAGACCTGGGATTAAAATATGGATTTTCTGACTCCCAATCTAATTAATGTTCTTTACACAAAACAGATACTAGCCTTACAAAGATGGTAGATTACAGTGAAGAATATTGCATATACTATAAGACAGTTATTGTATTGAATAGTTTTTGTTAGCTTTTTTCCCCCTTCTTTTTTCCCCCTCTGTTAGAAGTAACAATTTTTTAAGTGGTGAGGAAGGACATATTTGAAAATGAAGGCAATATAAAATATAACATATCAATAAAAATTTTAAGCAAGAATACCACATGCTAGGAGCCATAAACAAAAATAAAAGACATATGGCATGTTTATTCCTAAATCCAATTTTCAAATATGTCAAATTAAATAGATTCTAGAACCTCCCTTGGTAATTTTCTCTGGAATTCAATGTATTTAGTGCACTTAAGAGATTTGGTGCAATAAAAAGAGTACAAGGTATGGAAAGGCAGGATTCATGACAGATGGATTCCTCTCCAAATTCTATAATTTATTAGCTGTAAGACCATCGGAAAGGTCCTTTTTACCTTTCCTGAGACTCAAGTTCCTTATCTGTAAATGGGTATGATAATGCTCCCAAGAGCCAAATTCTTTAACAGAAAGTAATTCAGACTGGTACCCAGCTTTGGTACTTAATAACTGGGTGTGAGCATAGGCGAGGCACCTCAAACATAAACTCTCAATAATACTTCACTTTATCTGTTTCTCCCCCAGTCATCAAATGAGATGCAATAAGAGACTTCAGGAATCACATAACAGTGACTAGACTAGCTAAACCAGGAGAACAAAAGAATAAAATTTTTTGCGTTAACCTGCAGAAAATTTAAAAGACTGAATTCAGAATATATTTTTTTAATTTGGTCAAACACCAAAGAACAAAGCTAATAAATGACAATAATTACATCAGAATCTCTAAGCAGATTTTGGAGTTGGACAAGATTGATAAACAAAGGAAAAAAGATACTTGGCTTCCTTGCACATTAATGAGGATGACCAGTTAGCCTACAGCAAGTACTTCAGAGATGGCAAGTTTACTATCTTCCTGAATGGCTGCAGAAGGGGAAATAAAAGTTTCAGAGAATGCCCTTTCATTTTAAAGGGTCCCAGAGGACTGCCAAAGAGCATTTGTTATGCAGTTTCAGCATTTTGTTGGTATGCATTACTACAACTACATTTCAGATATAGTCCCACCAAGTGTTGGTAGGATGCCAGGATTACACAACACAAGGTATAGGTTTTTCCTAAGATTTAAAACGGTAGCTTTTTGCTTTAGCTCATCTCAGATTAAAAGTACAGATTTCCATCTTTAACCTTTAAAAATTCACTTTGCTATGTGCAATACAGTGTTTAAGTTATTATATCCCACACTGAGCTACACTTGGGATGGGCATAATATTTTTGTTAGTTTCTGTCTAAGTTATATGGCTGATCATTGTAAAGATCAAGAGAATTATTCATTCTAATTTTAAATAAAATACTGCACAGTCCAAAAGCATCAAAACAGTAATTCTTTTTTTTTCTATCTTTGGGAAAAGAAAAAAGAATATATATGTCAAGTGCTCCCCGCCCCAGAACAAATATCTAATTATCACAATAACCCTATGAGCTAGGTGCTACTATTTCTCATACTTTACAATTAAGGAAACTGAGGCAAACAAGTTAAGTGACCTGCCTTGGGAAACAGAGCTATTAAGTGTCCAAGGTTAGATCTGAAATCACGTCTATCTTCTTGAGGGCCATCAATTGCCTCTATGTTACAAATCAAACTGATTTCTCTAAGTCTGAACGTTTTACACATATACCTCTTTTTCTTTTGCCAGGCAATCAGGGTTAAGTGACTTACCTAGGATCACACAGCTAGGAAGTGTCAATTGTCTGGCATCAAATTTGAACTCAGGTCCTTCTGACTCAAGAGCCAATGCTCTACTGACTGCACCCCCTAAATGTCCCTAAGAGCCCTTTTTAAGCCATTTCACTGTTTTATTGTTTTTAATGTAACCCCAATTTTATATATTTCCACTACTAAATACAAAAAAGAATCTAATATAATAATTTGTTTTGCAACTCTCCTGTAATAAAATTTCTATTATCTCTGATGGTTTCTTAAATCCTGCCCTCAACAACATAGTCAAATGTGAACTTCAAGAGGGCAGGGAATATGTTTTTTATAAATTTTTATTTTTCCTATTACCCAGCATAGCACTCTGCCTGCAACTAGTACTAATACATGTCAGTAAAATGAATGCTGAATTGATGAAAGAATGCCTTATTTTGAAATGTGCTGATATTTCAATGGTTCAAATGGGCTGTGTGTTTTGTGTCCAAATGGATGGAGTTGCTGGACCCACTGCAGACAGACTGGTTTGCAGGCAGATGTTCCTCCCTCCAGACCAGTGTCCAAATATGATCTTCCTGATTCTGAGTATGGAACTCTATGAGCTGCTAGAGGAGAGAGAGATTCTTGGCTTCATTCAAAGTCATAAATCTATATCTAGCTATCTATTGTTCTCTCTCACTATATATAGATATATCTTTATCTACACAGATATATCTATATTTCTATCTCTATCTCTATCTCTATATATTTATATCTATATATCTATATCTACTGATATCTATCTATATATCTATAGATATAGATATAGATATAGAGAGAGAAAGAGAAAGAGTGAGAGAAAATCTATGTATCTCACTTTGAGCTATACTTGGGATGGGCATAATATTTTTTGATAGTTTCTGTCTATGAGCAGAAGTTTCTTCAGTGACAAATGGTAGGGAAGTTAATGGTAGTAGATACTCATCCCAGTCTAAAATATCATGGAGGAGAAATCAGGAGGAGGTAAATAAATATATAAATACATGGCAATTAATTTAAATTGACATAATACTTTAATGTCCACAAGATACTTACTTTGAATATTATTCCCATTGTATAGATAAAGAAACTGAGGTACAGCTAAGTTAAGTGACTTACTGAGTCACAAAACAAGTAAATAACTGTCCAAGAATCAAACTCCTAGCCTCTGACTTCAAAACCAATGTTGCACATATAGTTGAATTATTTAATATTCATCATAATGGGGGTGGAAGGATGGCATAAATAAGTCTAAAATCTAAATTCTTCCTTCACACTATTCATGAACAGTGTACACACACACACACACACACACACACACACAAACACACACACACACACTTCTTTGAGTGTTGATTCTATTACTTTCTTTTGCTATTGGAAGAAGTGCTGGTAAGAAGTGAAATGTCCAAATACCACAAGAGAAAAGAGAAAGAAAGGCAAAGAGTTGGGATCATTAAGAGCTGACTACACAAAAACACTTTGCTTTAAAGAAAGGTATATTCATAATCAGATATGTGTAAATCATTTACAAATAATTTCCCATTGACCTATGTTCTAATATGAGATGATTTTTAAAGAATTATTATGGTTCTATTAATACTCACTTTCTAAAAGCTGTACCCTAAAGTTTGCTCCCATCTTCTCAAATTTAAGAATCTAAAGAAATGCTTAACTGTATTACAAATGCTACTATTTTAAAATAACCAATGAGGAACTTTTTTTAAAGTAAGAATTCTTTTTCAAGCCGAATATACATCCCACAAACCTTCACTCGAGTATTTACAAACATTTATGTTAATTTTCCCTTTCTAAAAATTTGGTAGCTTGGGGGAATTTTTTTTAAAAGAATGCTGTATATTTAAAGAGCAGAAGGGGGAGGAGAGTGATGGTCAAAACTTGCCTCTAATGCAAGTTAAGACAACTCAGTATGTTGTACATTGGGATATACCAGGTAAGCTGAAGCCAGTGCCTTGCAAGCCAACAGCTTGCAAGCTACACCTGTACCTGGCTGCAGCTACACTTGAGCCTGAAGGAAAAATAGAGTAAAAAGAAACACTACTACTGAGTTGGGCCAGGGCCAGAGCCAGAGCTAGAGCCAGAGAGAAGGATACCTTTTAAAACAGGGGTTTCTGGAATGAACTGTTCCTTCTAATAACAAAAGGACCCTTACAACTGCCGAGTCCACTAAGAACTACTCTGGGGATGGGGAGAGGGAGGGAAGGAAGGAAAGAGGGAAGGAGAAAGGGAGGGAAGGAAGGAAGAGAGGGAGGGAAGGGAGGGAAGGAAGGAAGAGAGGGAAGGAAGGAAGAG
>JAJPUD010000113.1:687863-695999 GCA_023553655.1 Myrmecobius fasciatus
ACTGCTTTAAAAATTAAAAAGAGAAACAATTATACTTCCAGTCAATTATTTGGAAACCTGAAAAATTTAATCTTCATCATTTAAAAAAATATTATGAAGACAAGTACATTCTTAATTCCCAAGGAAAACCTACTGGCATTCTAAGACATTCAACACACCTGCAAAATACCATCTTATATTCTTTAGTCTTTTGCAAATATGAGCGCAAAATGAAGACAACCACCAACTGACTTTCAGTATAAAACAGGTGTTCATAGTAAGTGTCTGTTCATAGCTGTAGATTTTTTTCCTATGGAGAAATTAATAAGCTAAATATATGAATCTTAGGAACAACCTAAGCAGAGTTAAAGAACGACAGAAAAATAAAACATTTTAGCCAAAAGGGATCTTATTTATGTTCAAATAGAAGAGAAAATTTCAAAAAGGTTGTGACTTGATCAAGAGCACAGAGCTAATTTGTGTTAGGCAGGACTGGAACACATTTGAGACCTCCTGCATCCGTAGGGTATCAAAGGAAGGCTATTGCAAAGTTGGTCTGGATCCGGTTAGATATGTTAGATGATTGTACCCTAATCAGAATCCCCCTCTTTACTCATGATGATATTTCTTTGAGCATCCATTGTGTGTTTAAGGTTTCCTACATACTTGC
This sequence comes from Myrmecobius fasciatus, assembly GCA_023553655.1. Taxonomy (NCBI): domain Eukaryota; kingdom Metazoa; phylum Chordata; class Mammalia; order Dasyuromorphia; family Myrmecobiidae; genus Myrmecobius; species Myrmecobius fasciatus. Next base: position 688,513 of record JAJPUD010000113.1, read on the forward strand.
ATCATTTTGAACCTTACCTATCCCAGGTTATTCAAGTGGAAAAAATGTTGCAATTATTTTCTCCTCTCCCTGTATCTTCCTCAAAAATCTCTTCAGAGGGTATCAGTATACACCTCTCAGACTGGCTAAGATGACAGGAAAAGATAATAATAAATGTTGGAGAGGATTGGGGAAACCAGGACAATAATACATTGCTGGTGGAGCTGTGAACTGATCCAACCAATCTGGAGAAATTATGTCCAAAGGGCTATCAAACTGTGTATACTCTTTGATCCAGCAGTGTTTCTATTGGGCCTGAATCCTAAAGAGATCATAAAAAAGGAAACAGGACTCACATCTACAAAATGTTTGTTGGAAGCCCTTTTTGTAGTGGCAAGGAACTAGAGACTGAGTATGTCCATCAGTTTGAGAATGGCTGAATAAATTATAGTATATGAATGTTATGGAATATTATTGTTCTATAAGAAATGATCAGCAGGATGATTTCAGAGGGGACTGGAGAGACTTGCATGAACTGATGCTCAGTGAAATGAGTAGAACCAAGAGAACATTTTACATGGCAACAAGATTATACAATGATCAATTATGATGGACTTGGCTCTTTTCAACAGCAAAGTAATTCAAGCTAGTTTCAATGGTCTTGTGATGGAGAGAGCCATTTGCACCCAGAGAGAGCACTGTGGGGACTAAGTATGGACCACAACATAGTATTTTTACCCTTTTTGTTGTTGTTTGCTTACATTTTTCTTTCTCATTTTTTTCTTCTTGTTCTAATTTTTCTTGTGCAGCATGAAAAATATGGAAATATGTATAGAATAATTGCACATGTTTAATAAATACTGGATTACTTTCAGTTAAGGGAGGGAGTGGAAAAAAAGAGGGAAAAAATTTGGAACACAGGGTTTTTCAGGGGTGAATGCTAAAAATTACCTATGCATATGTTTTGAAAATAAAAAGCTTTAAGAATAAAGATAAAATAAAATATGAGCCAGCACAGAGAATCAACTCCCAAATCAGACAATCCTATTTTTCTGAAACTCCTAGGAAAAAGTTGGGTCATATTTTTATTTCTAACATATTCTAGCATGATACCATGTACTGGACAAATAAGTTTTCGTTCATGTAATTATTTCAAGTAATATTTTAGAAATGTGATTACACCTCCCTTCCAGGTTGATTCTATTCTATTTATTTAAAAAGGTGACTTTATTCAGATTGATATTTCCCTAGAAAAAAAGGAATTCTCACTGAGGAAATTCCTCCTGCCAATGCAGACTGGCACCTACTCTGCCAGTATGGAACAAATGCCTAGGGTCCTGAGAGATTAAGTGATTTGCCCAGAGTGATACAGTAGGAGTCTAGATCTTCCTAGCTCTGGAGAGGGCTCTCTATCCACCACAACCTACTTATCTGATGAAGGAATGACTCCATGCTGCCTCTCATTAGCACTCTTCTCAAGATAATTTTTTTAAATCTGTTTTCAGTAGTTTAAATCCAACACCAGAAATGATGGGAAAAATAGAGTCAAGGAATATAAAAAATGAGGGCAACTTCTGCAACAGCAATGACAGTCAGTATGTGCTATTGGTGCTAAGTAAAAAAGAGTGGTCTACCCCTTCCCAGGCAGAAGTACACATCCTGAGCATAGAAATGTCTTTCTTTTTAAATGGGTCATAACATCTGTTTGCTAATAACAAGTGTTGCAGAGAAAATTCACTCCTGCTTTGCATAAAATATCTAACTAATTACATCTAGCAGGAGAGGTCTGATCAGATAAACCATCATGGTGAAGAGGCTATTAACGTCCTGTTGTGCATGGGTTTCCCATCTAGTTATGAATGCAGAGATAAAGTCTCCAAGCACAGCCAATTTTTCTGATATCTAAGATAAAAAGAAGTTTAATAGCTCTTCACTTCAAGAAAGCCCCAATGACTTACAGATATAATCTAAATCAGTCCTATTAATTTATTATATACAGATATATAGATATAATTAAAACATAAATTATAATTTATATAATATATATTAATTATATCATATATAATTGATTGTTACAAATAATACAATATATTATAAACAAAATATAATTAAATATATAATATATATTAAATATATGTGTATTATTATTATTATTACTGAGGATGGAGGTCCAAAACACTGCCACCATCCTATTGTGAGCACTATCACCTCAGCCTGACAACTGCAATAGCCTGATCATTAATCTTCCTGCCTCAATTCTCTCCCTACTTCACCCCATCCTCAACCTAGCTCTCAAATCTTCCTAAATTTCAAATCTTTCTAAAGAACAAGCTCTGATTCATGTCACCACCTCAGCTTCAATAAGCTTCAATAGCTCCCTACTGCCTCCAATATCCAATATAAAATCCTTTATCTTTTGATGTCATTCATAACCTGACCCCTCTCTCTACCTTTCCAGTCTTATTACACCTTACAATTCCTATTCAATGTGCCATTCTTCAAATGAGTGACCCTGATCTTGTTCCTTTCCATATTCCATCTCCATCTCTCATTTTCCCTGGCTGGGCTACATGCTTGGAATATTTTCCATCTCACCTCTCCTTTTCTTTAAATCTCAATTAAAGTTCCACTTTCTTATATATATATATACATTACATATATGTATATATATATATATGTGTGTATATATATATGTATATATATGTCACCTCCATTAGACTATATTCTCGTTGAGAACAGGGACTGCCTTTTGCTTTCCTTTATGTCCCCAAGCACTTAAATCAGTACCTAGCACATAGAAAGCACTTAAGAAATTACAGTTCATTGATGACAAAACCCAGACCCTTGAAGAGAACTAAGTTTTTAGTACTGGTAAAAGAGTACTAGGTGTGGGGCAGCTAGGTGGTGAAGTGGATAGAGCACCAGCCCTGAAGTCAGGAGGACATGAGTTCAAATCTGGTCTCAGACACTTAACATCCCCTAGCTGTGTGACCTTAGGCAAGTCACAACTCCAGTTGCCTCAGCAAAAAGCAAAAAAAAAAAAAAAGAGTACGGGGTGAAGATTCATTATATAGATAAAAAGTCTCTAAATGACTCAGGATAGATTAAAGAGTTAACTTCTAATTACAAATCTATTATGAATTATGAAAAGGTACCATTAAGATGCAAAGAAGAAAAAGAACATCAGGTTCCACAGAAAGGAAAACTGAAGAAAATGAAATAAAATCTCTCCTAGTTTTAAAATATCTTTTGTATCTAGAATAATTCTTTTTTTTAATAAAGCTTTTTATTTGCAAAACATATGAGTGACCTTTCAACATTGACCTTTGCAAAAAAAACTTTTTTTTCCCAAGCTTTTCCTTTCCCTCCCCCCGCCCCCCACCCCTAGATGACAGGTAATCTAATACATGCTAGATAGGATAAATTACATGACAAATACAATACATGTATACATATCTATACAGTTATCTTACTGCACAAGAAACATCAGATCTAGAAAGAGAAGAAAAAAAAACAACCTAAGAAGGAAAACAGAATGCATGGAAATATTCACAGAAAGCGTTAAAATGCTGTGTTGTGGTTCACTCTCAGTTCCCACAGGCCTCTCTCTGGATGTATATGACTATCTTCATCGCAGCACAACTGGTTTGAATCACATCATTGTTGAAGAGAACCATGTCCATCAAAATTGATCATCGTATAGTCTTGTTGCTGTGTATAATGTTCTCCTGGTTCTGCTCATTTCACTCAGCATCAGTTCATGCAAGTCTCTCCAATCCTCTCTGAAATCCTCCTATTGGTCATTTCTTACAGAACAATAATATTCCATAACATTCATATACCATAATTTATTCAGCCATTCTCCAATTGATGGGCATCTTTTCAATTTCCAGTTTCTTGCCACTACAAAAAGGGCTGCCACAAACATTCTTGCACATGTGTGGCCCTTTCCTTCCTTTATGATTTCTTTAGGATATAAGCCCAATAGAAACACTGCTGGGTCAAAGGGTATGCACTGTTTGATAACTCTTTGAGCATAGCTCCAAATTGCTCTCCAGAATGGTTGGATCTGTTCACAGTTCCACCAACAATGTATCAGTGTCCCAGTTTTCCCACATCCCCTCCAACAGCTATCATTATCATTTCCTGTCATTTTAGCCAATCTGACAGGTGTGTAGTGGTATCTCAGAGTTGGTATCTAGAATAATTCAAGAGACAAAGACAGAAGCATCTAAAGACTAGAGAACATAAAGACAGAGAAATAAAGAGAATAGTACACACATAAGGAATCTCGCAATGGGAACCTGCCCACTCTAGTCAATAGCTTTCAATCTGTTCTTTTTTAAGATCCTCAACTTCCCTCCCTAGCTGCACAACTTTATGGCTCAGTTTCTGTATCTGGCCAATGCAAAACAACAAAAAAAAATCCTGGGTAAAGGACATCCACATACAGGTCCCAATGCAGCTCCTCTCTGCGTTGGCCATGCTGACATTATGAACCTGATTTGATTTCTACCATTCTTACACTTGAGGTAAGGAAGCAGGGGAGGGAAAGGGAGAAAGGAAGAACAGAATTTGGAACTCAAAACTTTTAAAAATATTTTTTAAATTTATAAAAATATATTTTAATATGTAATTGGGGGAAAATAAAGTATTATTTAAAAATTAAATAATGCAGATTAAACTTATGTGTCATGAAAATATATTTTCCCCAACAGCTGGTAGTTAATGTTTATCCGCACACCCCTGCTTGTATCCCAGAGCAAAAGTCAAGTACAATAAAACTAAGCAAATTTGGACATTATTTTCAGTTATGGAATTCATAGGACTTACAACAAATTTCTTTTAACCTTCATATTTTTCAACTCCAATTTTACTAGAGTGAGAGAACAAAAGCTTCCTCCTCTATTAAACAGACAAAGTTCCTTCACAAGTACAGTTCCCCCTGAAAATCAAAAGAAAAATTGGACAAAAAGAACAGGAATAATGTGTTCCTTTTCTTTTAGGGTCATAATGATTTCTTTCAAGTTCTTGGCACATTCTTATTTGTTATGAATAAAATGAACCATCTCATACCAAAGTTCTCTTTGCAGTGTGCTTCAGAAGGGTAAGATGAATGAATGAATGAATGAATGAATGAATGAATGAATGAAAAGCACCTAATGAGTGCTTACTATATAACAAGCACAGAACTGAGAATAGTATATAAAAATACAAAAGCAAAGACAGTCTTTACTGTCCAAGAGCTTACAGTCTGACAGAGGATACAATACTTAGAGGGGAATAGTGCCCAAGAAGTGAAAAAGGTGTGAAACGGTTGCCATGAAGGAACATATTGACAAACACCTTCCAGAGGCAAAGAGTTCATTTGATTGTGGCTCCAAAACTGCAAAGGGAGAAGGACTGCGGAAGGGGGAAATGGTGGCCCGGTAGATAATGAAGAGCCAGTAGGTGGAATAGGGCACTGGGGAAGCCACCAGTGAGCCAGCACTGCCCAGGACTGGTGCACCAGTCATAAAAGTGCCAAGTCCCTGGGTCAAATTTTAAAGTCTGAACATCTACTACCCATGGAGCAAAAGGTTCTGTACAGCTTCATCAAGCTGGAAAGTTCAGGGCAAGCAACAGACTTTATTTTATTTGAGGATTACCCTGGATAAACTCATAGAGAAACACTGCCAGATGACTAATCATAAAGCAATTAATATTTTGGGCCATGTCATAAAGGCTACAAATTAAGGACTAGACAAAAGGGAGTTACAATCTGCATTAGAGGGATTAGTCTCTCCAAATGTAATCACATGAATTCTTAAAAGCACTGAAATTAAACCATCAGGTTCAAGAAATTGATTCGTCTGGATAGAGGTCATAAACAATAAATTAGCATAATGATAATTCATACCCCTTCACAAAGAAACCATATACAACATCATTACCTAACAACTTTTACAAATGGCTTTAATCCTTTAGATTAAATGTCAAATCTGAAATATATTTAGACTCTTTCCTAAACCAGTTCAGCACTCAGTTTTTCCCAGTTTAGTTAGGCAGTCTCAGAAGGAGTCTTGAAGATCCATGTGTTTCAATCTAATGTATTAGTCAACTATCTAACAAACGTCCCCTGCTTAAGCATCCTGTTATCTCATCAACTTTTAATAAAACTATTTCTATGTTAGTTTATTATTTAAGTTTTCCCCCCAAATAGTACGTGGCAAGCAGAATAGTGAGATGGAGGGAGAGAGATGCCTAGAAAGGAACAAGAATCAATGGATCAAGATGAGCAAGATAGCTTTTGTGGTAAAGGCTGGGCAGCTAGAAGGCACAGTAGAGAGAGAGCTTAACCTGGACTCATGAAGATCTGAATTCAAAACTGGCCTTCTACACTTCCTAGCTGTGAAATCTTGGGCAAGGCATTTAACCACTCTCTGTCTCAGTTTCCTTTTCTGTACAAGGAGATAATAATAGCACCTACTTCCCAGGGAAGTTCCAGGGAAGGAATAAATAAGACATTATTTATTTATGAAATGCTTTGCAAACCTTAAAGTGCTAAATAAATGCTAATAATAATCATTGTCTTATTACCATTATTACTGTGCAACAAGAGCAGGCCCATTCCTCCAATTGAATAGTACAAATTAAGGGACTTTTGTTTGTTTTTAGCATTTTCTTTTCCCATGGAGTCTACATAATGATACTGTTAGATCTAAGCCAGATACATTTCTTAGGGGAAGGAAGCTACAGCCTCCAAAAGAAACACATGTCTGAGAGACATCAGAAGAATGTGGATGGAAACATGTCTCTCTACAATTTGGAAGGACTGGAAGGATTGGGATACTTCTCTCAAGAAGGAGAGGTGAAGTTTATAATTTACTTAAAGTCCACCCCTCCTATAACAGAAGCAAATATCAAAGCCAATACAATAAAGACCCTGGAAATTACTGTATGAACTTGCAAATCAAAACAAAAGGCAAAACTTCAATGAAGGCCAACTGCCTACAATGCCATTTAAAAGAGGAAAGAGAAAGAGACATAAATAATAACTTACCATCAGTCTGAGATTTACTGAGGAATATTGTGCTGGCCCGAGGGTGGTCTGAAGGGTTGAATTCCATGTTCAAATCTTTAAAGAGACAAAAAAAAAAACCATGAATAATTGCAAAACTGAGAATTAATATTACAGTAAATGTCAGATTTCCTAATGATTAAGTTGATCATATAGTTAGAAATATGAAAGAAGGGGGGGGGAGGAGGGAAAAAGGAAATGGAGGGAGAGAGAGAAGGAAGAGAAAGAAGAAAAGAAGGAAGGGAGGAAGGAAAAGAAGGAAGGGAGGAAGGAAAAGGAGGAAAGAAGGAAGGAAGGAAGGAAGGAAGGAAGGAAGGAAGGAAGGAAGGAAGGAAGGAAGGAAGGAAGGGAAAGAAGGAAGGGAAAGAAGGAAGGGAAAGAAGGAAGGAAGGAAGGAAGGAAGGAAGGAAGGAAGGAAGGAAGGAAGGAAGGAAGGAAGAAAGGAAGG
>JAJPUD010000113.1:696099-742074 GCA_023553655.1 Myrmecobius fasciatus
GAAGGAAGGAAGGAAGAAAGGAAGGAAGGAAGGAAGGAAGGAAGGAAGAAAGGAAGGAAGGAAGGAAGGAAGGAAATAAGGAAGGAAGGAAGGAAGGAAGGAAGGAAGGAAGGAAGGAAGGAAGGAAGGAAGGAAGGAAGGAAGGGAAAGAAGGAAGGGAAAGAAGGAAGGGAAAGAAGGAAGGAAGGAAGGAAGGAAGGAAGGAAGGAAGGAAGGAAGGAAGGAAGGAAGGAAGAAAGGAAGGAAGGAAGGAAGGAAGGAAGGAAGAAAGGAAGGAAGGAAGGAAGGAAGGAAATAAGGAAGGAAGGAAATAAGGAAGGAAGGAAGGAAGGAAGGAAGGTAGGTAGGAAGGAACTAAGGAAATAAGGAAGGAAATAAGGAAGGAAGAAAAGAAGAAAGGGAGGAAGGAAAAGAAGAAAGGGAGGAAGGAAAAGAAGGAAGGGAGGAAAGGAAAGAAGTAAGGAAGGAAAGGAAGGGAGGAAGGAAGGAAAGAAGGGGTGGAAGGAAGGGAAGGAAGGAAGGAAGAGAGGAAGGGAAGGAAGGAAGAAAGAGAGAAAGGGAAGGAAGGAAGGAAGAAAGGAAAGAAAGAAGGAAAGGAAAGAAGGGAGAAAGGAAGCGGGGGAGGAAGAGAGAAAGGGAAGAAAGGAAGGAAGAGAGGAAGGGAAGAAAGAAAATAAGAGAGGAAGGGAAAAAAGAAGGAAGAGAGGAGGGGAAAAAAGGAAAGAAGAGAGGAAGGCAGAGAGAAAGGAAAGAAGAGAGGAAGGGAGGGAGGAAGGGAAGAAGGAAGGGAAGGGAGGAAAGGGAGGAAGAAAGGGAAGGGAGGAAGGGAGGAAGAAAGGGAAGGGAGGAAAGGGAGGAAGAAAGGGAAGGGAGGAAGGGAGGAAAGGGAGGAAGAAAGGGAAGGGAGGAAAGGGAGGAAGAAAGGGAAGGGAAGAAGGGAAGAAAGGAAAGAAGGGAGGAAAGGAAGGAAAGGAGGAAAGGGAGGAAAGGAAAGAAGGGAGGAAAGGAAAGAAGGGAGGAAAGGAGAGAAGGGAGGAAAGGAAGGAAGGGAGGAAAGGAAGGAAAAGAGAGAAGGAAGGAAAAGAAAAGAAAAAAAAAGAAATGCCTGTTTTGTGAAAGTAGGTTTCAGTTAGGGGGCTTGGAAAAGGGGGAAGAAAGAAGAACATGAAAAATATACATATACATGCATACTACATACATACATGCATACATACATATGCTACAAGACAGACACTTAAGATATCTGCCTACCAACAATTTGCTTTTCAATGAAAGATTACTCCCTCCTACCCAGGACATGGCTCAGTCACAGTAACAAACAATATAACTTGGAATTTCAGAATTCATTGGCTCCCAAATTGGTGGCTCTCTTTAGGGAGAGAACCATCAGAGTCAAGAGCACAGGTGTTGGAGGACCTGTGTGGGAGTGCTAGCTCTGTAATTCACTGCTTGTGTGACCTGGAACAAATATTTAATCCTTCAAGTCTGTTTCTTCATTTACAAAAGTTAAAATATGTGACTTCTCAAATGCCTTCCAACTCTAAATACATGTTGCTGTGAAGAGTTAGGGAACTCAGCAACTTGTCTAACCAGTGTCTCTAAACTATACTTTGTTAAAAACTTTTCTTCATCCAAAAACTAAAACCTCTCTCGAGAATTTGCTCTACATCTGTAGGAAAGAATTTTTTTTTTCCTTCTTGGACACTACAACAAGCATCCATTCACTGGCAGCAGTTTTCCCATTCATTCAAAAAACAATTAGGATTAAGGGGAAGAGGTCAACAGAGAAATATGACTGGGACAAAGAAAGAAGCATGGGAAAGCAGGAAAACGTTTAAAGTAAATAGATTATTCTTCAGATTAGCTTGGAACATCAAAATGTATAGTTATATAAATGAGTTTACAACCTAATTTAAATTCAACCACTGCTGCAAGAAATGAACAATGAACAAGGAGAGGGAAAGGAGGAAGGGTTGGACAGATTGAACATAATTAAAAAGCTCAGGGAGATGAAACCACCAAGCAGAGAGTGGATCAATGGGGTCAAAAGCTACCAAGAGAGGCCAAGGAGGATGACAACTAGAGAAAAGACAACTAGATTTGGGCACTGATTTAGACACTGGTGAGCTTGTTGAGAACAGTTTCAATGGCAGGGAAGAGTTGGTTGAGAATGAGGAGCAAAAACCAGATTGCAACAGGCCTATGTCTGTCCTGTGCCAATCACAGTGTCTGGCACATAGTAACTATTTAATAAATGTTTGGTGAATTCTCTAGTTAGGAGGCAACTTTACAAAATATGATCGGTAAACAAAATGATGCTTTTCTTGTTTCAGAGAAGGAAGAAAAAAATAATTATCAATACTTCATAAATATAGGTTCTGCTTCTAAGTTCAAGGCAGTATCATTATTTCCAAGGAACAGATTCTTGATATCTTCTTGAATATAAATCACAAAAGCTAAAAACCACTAAAGTGTAGAGATCTCTTCAAAAGTAAATCAATTGGACTGAACTTGCTACCTTTCTCCTAGCATTTTGTTCATCTCCTTTCCCAGGGGAGGAAAAATGTTTGTATACCTTCAGCCCATCAGAATTCTCCCCCAAACAAGCCACATGTTGGGAGCTTTAGAGAAGAATCCCTATTTTATCCCCAGGTATTCAGATAGAAAACTCAGCTTCTGAAAAGACCATCAGAGCCAGACCAAAAAAAACCAAGATGGTTCTGTCTGCTCACCACAACCCCTTTCCAGGAAGTATCAGCATATTACAAAAAGTGAAAACGCTAATCATTAAGCCACATATTATCAAGAGTGTCTATAAAATGAAAATAGGACTAGACTGGGCTTCAGTAGCCTTAGATTCCCAGAATCATCCATTTCAGCATTAGAGGGGATTTCTGAAGGTCATCTAGCTAAAGCCATGTCTGAAAACGCATTTCTTTTATACTATATCTGACAAGTGGCTGGCTGTTTAGCTTTTGTGTGAGAACCTCCTCTTAAGAGGTCTTAATGAATTCTCCCTATGAATTACTCCAGAGATTTTGAAGTCTTTCCCAATATCAAACCCAACTGGGTCCTTTTGCACTTTTTACCCATTGCTTCTAATTCTGCTTTCTGGGACCTGAAAGAACTAATTCATCTTCCAAGGCACAGAATTTCAAATAATTGTTGATGCAATTGTGTCCCTTCACACTTCCAATAAGTCTTCCAATCTTCAAGCCTAATGTATCTTCCTTTAACTTATCTTCAGAGGCCCTTCAGATGTCTTCTTTCACTTGTAGTCTGCCTCTTCATTACATGTCCACCAATCAGGGATGATTTTCACTTGTCAGAACATCCCTTTTTTAAAAAGTTTTCTGGCTCTCTATAGTTTTGCTTTGGTTACTGAAATTACAGATCATCAATTATTAATTGATCAATAGCTTAATTAATAAATTGATTATTATCCAGAAATTCTGTTTCTTTGAGTTTTTCTTTCAATATACTATTTAACCCTTTACCACTTTCTCTCTTCCTCTTCGATTTCTCTCTCCTTTTGCCCTCTTCCCAATATATACATCTAGCACATTTCTTTTAAAATCTCAAAACAGTGAGAAATTTACCTGAACTAAGTAGCTGCTTTTAGTAAACTGGTCTACTCACTATCTGAATTACATGAGCTGTAGGATGAGGAACATGACATATAATGACCTCTTCTAGCCTCAAGAACACATAAAACATACTTTTACAACTTGGCCCCATGCTTATCAATATGTAGTTAGTAGATTTGGGCTCTAAGTGGCACTATGGTGCACAAAAGGCTGGGCCTGGAGTAGGGAAAACTTAACATTCTAAGTACAAATCCAGTCTCAAACCCTTCCTAGCTGTGTGACCCTGGACAACTCACCTTAACCTAGTTTGCCTCAGTTTCCTCATCTGTTAAATGAGCTGGAGAAGGAAATGGGATACTCTAGGATGCTACCAAGAAAACCTCAGATGGGGTCATGAATCAGACATGACTGAAATGACTGAACAACAATGAGTAGATTTCTTTTTGCCCTCTGGGCTCACTGCATTTGCAAAGTGCTGTTTCAGACTCAATCATAGATACTGTCCTGACTCAGATTTAAATTTGCAATACTAGAATTCCAGGGATCATTTACTTTGGAGCACTCAAGATTGCAATTCAGATAACCTTACACCACAGAAACATGTCACCTCAAAATAAAAATGAATCTCAGGGGTCATCTCCCCTTTACCGAGTAAGAATTCCTTGCAAGACTTACCTAAATGAAACTGACTAAATCAGTATTGAGTACCAATAACTTCCTGGTAAACAAGTAAGCCAATCATTGGTCAATCGTTTTTATCAGCAAGATCTGATCTTACAGGACTATAAAATACAACAATTTCACAAACCAAGAGCATCCTCCATCTCCACAGACCTGGTTCTTATGGAAAGTGGTTGTTATGAAACCTTTCCCCCACTAAGTTCACTTCTGGGTACAGCATAATCAATGGATGAGTTCTTTCCTAATACATGCTATCTTTGCTCTAGGGTTAATTCACTGGTAGATGGATCAAACCGGTCACCTCTCTATTTCACAGTCTCCTCCTCGGATTCCTCAGTGACCTTGGCTGTTGCAGTTACTGGAAGATTCTGTTAACCCTCCATTTGCTGGATCTTAAAAAAATATTCTTATTTTTCAAAGTTTCCAAGGTTATCTGGTCCAATTCATCTCTGATATTTATTTATGTAAGACTGGAAAAGAATAAACACAATGGAGACAGAGCAAACAAAAGTACCATGTGTTCACAGACACATGGTACTTGGGTAGGGAAAAGGGCCTACAGTTCCATCTGGAGGCCCATAGTAGTTGTATCTTCTTGCCAAGGAGAAAGGATTCTTTTCTGTTCAAGCACACTCATTTCTAGCTTAGCAGCCAATTAAAAAACTTTCTGCCACTTTCATTAAGGAAAAAGTAAGATAATCCCTCCTTCATACATTTCCAAAAGCAGCCTCATCAACCCTCCCTGTGGACTGACACCAGGTAGAGTTCATACTATTAAGAATGAGCCCTCATTGGTAGGTCTACCCTCCTTTTCTTTAGACAAAAATGACCTCTGAAACTTCTATTTTTTGCAATTAGTTTTATTGCATGTTATTACCTAGTCTTGGATTTCCTAGAATGGAAGATTGTGTCCCCTCTATATACAATCACATAGGCTCCCCACATGTGGAAAGAGAGAGGAAGCTCCCATATTGGAAAGAAATTCAGAGGGGAAGGGACTACAAAGTAGGAGAATAAGGCTGCTATCCCCTGGTTTCTTTCTTCTTCAGCTGCATCCAGCTGTTCACCTCCCAGATTGTTTTTATTTTTTTTAACTATGCAAAAGAAGCCATTCTTTGACTCAATTCTTACCTAGCCTTAAATCACTGAATGGATGAGACCTGGGAAAGACCTTAGCTTATAAGGCCAAGGTCTCCCACTGCATCCAGGGCCATCTTTAGTTATCTTGTCTATGGATCCTGATGGCTCTTGAAGGACAGAGTGAGGCTGGTGCCTTTGTACAACATATCCAATTCACTTGCAAGTCATGATATCACCTTCTTAATGTATGATACTCTGAGAATGAAGGATGAACAATAATGTTTTCCTCCATGTGTTCTAAGTTAACAATTTCCTTTTTTTGCTGAATTCAACACTTAAAATCTGAGTTGACCAGGCCAGAACACAGCAGGATTACTATCTTCATTTTTCTGGCTTTTCACATAATTTTTCTGAACCTTAGTTTCTACATCTATAAAAGTCATTTATTCAGTAAATATTTATTAAGTACTTTCTATGCAGGAGTATGCTGATTAACATTTAATAACCAGCTTTTGGGGGGGAGTATTGGGGGTTAAATGATTGCCGAGGATCACACAGCTTATAAGTGTCTGAGACTGAATTTGAATTCCTGACTTCGGGGTCAATGCCTCATCCCCTGTACTGCCCAGCTGCCTCAACAACCAGCTTTAAAATACTTAAGTTCATATGGCACACTTTAAAATTTAATCTACATTATTAACATTTTCTTGATACTTTCTTAAGACTAAACAACCAATAAAACACTATCAAGTCCTGCTTCATGTAATTTGCTAATTTCTAAGATAAACATGATCACGCTAAATATTTAACAACGCAAACTAGCTCCAGCACAGGTCTGCTATTCTATATGATAAATTATGATATAGAGCTGTATACCTCTATAGAAAGTATACAATACACTCTATATGAGATAGTTCCAAAGAGACATATAAACCTATGAGGAGTCTGACTCTATGACCAGTAATGTTCCTTTTAAATGCTGAAGTTCCATAATTCCAAGAACATTCTTCTCGTTATATGAGTTTCAGGATGTTTTGTTTTAGTTTTGTTTTGGTTTTTAATTGAAATAGGCCACAGAGGACTCAACAAAAACAGCCAACAGCCAAGCAAACACCTGTGGTCATGGTGTCTAAACAGATTTAAACTCATCAGTCACACAAGTGAAAGGGCAAGGAACATATCTCAACTCTCAGGTCCCTGAGAGGGCTCTGAAGGGCTTTTAAACAATCCACTTGCCTTCCTCATGGGAGTCTTGACTTTTCCTTGCTTTTTTAAATCTCTTTCCTCCTCTTTTCCAATTTTATCCCATTTCTCCCTAAGGATTTCCTTTCCTTGTCATTCTGGAACTATATTTTATAGGTACAAAAATTCCCTCCATGGATGCAGACTGGAACTCCCCTGTAATTTATAAGGAGCTGCATAGGGCATTAACAGGTTAAGTAGTCTGCTTGTGATCTGCCTAGATGTCAGAGATAGGACTTGAATTCAAGTCTTGATAATTCCCAGGCCAGGCATTTATCCACTCTGCCAGGGCTGCCTCTAATCTCCAGGATAACAGGCCTCTGATCATACAAGAAAGCAGAGACTTGAATAAGTTAAATGTCAGAAATAATTGAGACTTCATTAACAGCTGTGTGACTGGATTATTGGACTCTGCCTGGCAGGATTCAACTGGCACTCCCGGGGATTTTGTCCAGGGCCAAATGACACTTTCAAGTCTAGTCCAGCCATGTCTGATTTTACAAAAAGCAGTTTGTACTCAAGCCCACTGGGGAAAACGGTTATGAAGTCAGCCAGTGCATTCCATTACGAAGGTTCCTGTAGAAATCAGTCTTCCTGCCATGTCCTCCTGCAGGTCACACACATACTTTCTCCCCCGCTGGGTAAAGCAAAGGGATCCTGCAGACAAGCACTCTGGCTGATGGGAGGAAATATAAATCAGCAGGGAATTGGGACAAAGGAAGAGGGAAGGAGAAAAGCAGCTCACCCTTGTAGAAGGAGACAGCAATTAGGAATTTTGCTCCCTAACTACAAAGGAGCTAGAGGTCCAAAGAATGTGATTCACAGGGGCAATGGACTTTTTTTTTTTTAATTTACGGGACATAGTCAATCTAGCAAACAAGTATCACGATTTCTGTGCTTCTTGGTTATTGTTTCACTCCTAACGAGAAGCGTAACAAGCATTATAAGATACTGCATTTTGTATTAAGATGAAAAAGGAATAGAAATCCCTATCACATCTCTTTTATAAAAGATTCATGGAACATTCCAGTTGGGAGGACCTTAGAAATTCTCCTATTCAACCTACTCATTTTTATAGATGAGAAAATTAAGGTCCAGAGAATTAAGTCAGTTGGAAATAGCTGGTTTAGTGGTAGAATTGGAATTAAAATTCAGGTTTCTTTCCATACCCCTCACTCTCTCCCACCACGGCATCCATCATCATAGCTCCAAGCAAACAAAATATATCAAGAGCGACTCAAACAACAAAATAGCAAAAGGCAAGTGAGAATAGAATTTGTGTCCTTCCCCAAAATCTAAGTCCACATAATAAAGAATCTTCTCAAGTTCTGGAGAAATGTTAACTTTCATATGTAAGAGCAGATAGGCATCTGCTTCGACACAAATTCAAGAAACCTGTAGCACTTTGGAAACAATGGAGTGGGATGCTTCTGAGGAAAACTTCTGAGATCATCAACTAATTTCACTGGAAACCATGCTTAAATGTTTACAAGGCTAGGGAAAAGCATTTTCAGGAGGTTCCTGTAGATTACATAGAAAAACAACATCTGAGAATACACTGTTTTGCATTTTTCTTTGATCACAGCACAGGATAATATTTCTGACTGTTGGCATTGAGAAAGGGAGTAAAACTTGATCCTAACTACATGGCTACAGATCATCTTATACAATACTTTACCAATGGAAAACAGTTTACCATGAATTCCAAGGAAGGACAGTCACAGAATCTACAGTATTCTATACCTTCCTTAAATCTGAGAGATAGACACGAGCTCAACTACTGACATTTAATGAAAACAAAAAGCCCAGAGTACCAGGTGTTTCCTTTTATTCAAATCTCCTCTAACAGAAAAGCTTCTGATATTGAAGGGAAATAAATAATGGCAATATAAAATAGTGAGGAGACTACTCTTTCCAAGAAATGTGAAATGAGTATGGAGGGAAGAAAGAATAGGATAGAGTAGGTATTCCAAACTAAGCACTAAGTGGCTTTTTTCTAATGTTGATATTTATTAAGAATAAACCTAAAGACTGTGTATCATATATAAGAATCTCCACACCAAAGACGGACAAGAAATTAAGACTATAATTTCTCCCACACTACTTCTTTCAAACAAATACAAGAATAAAACATTTTAAATAAAGTTATTCATTAGTACAATTTCACCTCAATGAAGTTATAACAGCAAAAACAAAAATTAAAATAAATTCAACTTCATTGAAATGAACTTAAAATAAAATTTTATTCATATGTAGTCTATATATTCATGACATACATATGTATATGCACATGTATATAATATATAAATGTGTGGCTATAGTAAAGAACATTGGTCTTGGAATCAGGAGAACTATATAAAGTGTTTAGTAAATGGTGTGAGTGGGTGGAGGCTTTTAATTTATTCATTCAACTCAACAGTGAAGATTCACTTAGGTGCAAAGCATTGTTCTCCACACAAAAAAGAAAAAATAACCCTTACTCTCAAGAGCTTATATTCTACCTTACTGTGTTATGTAAATGTGAGTTATTATGATTATTGTTTGGTCTTGAGAATATTATTACCATGCTAGATGTGGAGTCAGAAGAACTGAATTTAAATCTCAGCTCTACCCTTTACTTCTGGCTAATAGGGCAAGATATGTAGTGCCTGTTTCCTCATCTGCAAGATCAGGAACTGAGCCAGATGAACTCAAAGATGCCTTACAGTTCTGAAAATAAGAGTGGATGATGATGATGATGATGATGATGATGATGACTGATGATGATATCTAGCATTTGCATAGTACTTTACAGTTTGCAAAGCTCCTGATAATTTACACAAATAGCTCATTAATAAGTCTCATACAACCTGAAAGGGGAGTGCTATTATTATCCCCATTTTACATCTGAGGAAACTGAAACTCAAAGGTTACTTGACTTCCCAGATTCCTACAACTTTTGTGTCAAAGACAAGATTCAAAACTTCCTGACTCCAGGTCCATCACTCTTCCCATCATGTCACCTAGCTGCCTTTACCTTTATGCTTCCTTAACATACTTCCATTGGTATGAGGGCCATGATGTAGATGGCAATGCCTGATGCTTTAGTGGATAACTTAGTTATTAGTTATGGTGAGCCTCCCCCTAGCTCTTCAAATCGTCACCTGATGACCAATCATCAAAGACATAACTCTGAACTTAGGCTGGACCTTGGATACCAGAAAGCCTGCTATTCAGCCTATACTCCAGTTTGATAGAATGTCAGAGAATCACTGATTCTATGGTTTTTTTCAATGTTATCTAGTCCGTTTTTTTAACTGTCAAATAAGAGTGCCAGAGCTCATGCATGGCTGACACAGCCATCAAAAACTGAATCACTTTCAGTGCCCCAAGGAAGCACTGAAGTGATGCATTGGTGAACCCTAATGTTCTTTTAATTAAGATAACAATAATCACAGACTCACAGTATGAGAGACTTAGACTGGACTATAAATGTAATATGGAATTACAATAAGGAAACTGAAGCCAACAGAGATCAAATGACTTATCCTGCTGATTGTTTAGTGGCAAAACCAGGTCTAGAATGCTAGTCTCCTGACTTTCAATTCAGAGTTATTTCTAATATACTGTTTTCCTCCAATGGATCTATACAATGCCAAAAGATTTCTGAAAAGGCCCTTTGAGATCATCTAATGTAAGCCCTCCTATTTACAGAAAAATAACTCAAGCCCATAGAGGGAAAGATTACATGCAAGGCAAGTAACAAAATTGATATTCGAACCAAAGTCTTCAGCACTATTTCTTTACTGAGTGAATTTAGAGGTAAACTTAACATCATTCAACTTTCTTTCCCCAGGAAAAAAATGACAGCAAAACTGATGTGTCTACAACTGATAGGAAAAACCTCCTCCTTTACAACTAGAGTTTTCACAGTTTCTGTGAAGTTTCTTGAGGCTTTTAAAGTAACTTAAGACAGGGCAGGCAAAGTGTCTTTTAAGGCTACTACTACAATTTGTTGATAAAATGGCAACTTTAAAATGTGTTATGAAAGTCTAGTAATTATAAGAAGCTACATAATGGGAACAGACCAAGAAAAAAAATTGATTTAAATCCCATCTTGACACTTAATAACATCATTCCCTTGCTAATTCACAATCTTGTTGTGAGCTGTGATCTGCACTAGTCGAACAAGGTCACACATCAATACTCTTCTCCAAAAAATAATGAATTCTTCATATATTTGCATATGAAAATATAAGTCTGACATGTCTTTAATATTCAAGATACATGTTTTTAATCATTAAATAATTTTCCCATCTAATAAGAATTGTAGCTATTCCTTAAAAAAACAAACAAAAAATCCTAACACTAAATGATCTCTAAAGACATTTTCACCTCTAAATCCCAGGATTCTAATTTTAAAATAATTGTGTGTTTGTGTTGTTGTTTTGGAGTTTTTGGGGGGTTGCTGTTGTTTCTTTTCTTTTTTAGACTAATGTAATGACCAGAGTATGTTCAATTTCAGGTAATAAAGAAAAAGAATGGCTTCACTACTTATAGTTTGCATTTAAATAACACAAAGGAATAGACTGAACACTATTCACCTGAAGAACAATGACCTTCACTCAACCTGAAAATTAAACCACACTTTACTACCTAATTCAAGGAAAAACATTTCGTTGTTCTAGTTTCCAAATTGCCCTTGTGTAACTCACCCATCATTATCTGTTTCCCTTCTTAAGTCACAATCAATTGAATTTCAGTGCTATAAGAATTTGGAAATGTTAATATCCAAGAGAATCAGAAGTAGCTAGATAAGCTCTGATCATAGGTAGGATCAGAAAGCTCAACTAGAATAACAATAGGCAAAGATGTGAGTATCAGTATGAAAAGTGAAGAAAAAAGTGAATGATCAACGTAAGACCAAGGCTTAATATCATGCTTGTTTCTTGGATTATGATTCTACTACATGAAGAACAACAGTATGAGGAGTAAGAGAATGATCCAAGAACATCAGGAGATAGCTCCCCATCCCCACTTTTTTTCTTTTTCTTTCTCCTTGTCACTCAAAAGATCACAGATCTAGAGCCGGAAGAGATTCAAAAGTCATCCAATCTTATTTTACATCTAAAGAAACTAAGTCCAAAGGTCTTATCAAGATTATCCAGCTAGTGCTGGAGTTCCTCTTTCTAGCATACAGTTACAATTAAAATATAAGAGAGAGATAAGAAGGGTAAAAGTACAATGAAAAGACAGAAGGAGTATAATCCAACATGATCAGGATGAGTGAAGAATGTAGGGTATAAATTGGACCTGGAAAGATTATTAGTCAGGTGGAGACTAAAGGGAAAGAGCATTCTGGACTACAGAACAGGATGGACAACAAAAGCAGGAAATTCTTTTGTGGTTGGAGCATTAAGGACTGAGAAGTAGTGGGAGATAAGGCTGAGAGCCTATAAGGATGGTCTGGAATGTCATATGCTTAGGAGTTTGGACTTCATTAGTCCTGACAGCCGAGTATAAAGATGGGGGGGGGGAACATAAGTTTTCCTCCCTGAAAGAGTTGACAATCCTGTAAAAGGATATTAAAGATGAACAAGTAGTTGCAATATCAGGCGGAATGTGGAAAGCAATGTAAGATAAACAAAATGGTACAAAAGCACAGAGGACAGAGAAATTAGTCCCTGTGAGGGAATGTTTATTTTCTTGGGAGAATCAGCATGTGAACAAGTAAAACGGTAGGAAAGAATTATGACAAATGAGAAGAGAAAGCTATTTATTTGAAGGGACATCATAAGATCTTCAAGTGGAAAAGCCACAGGATGACATTGAGGAATTAGGGGCACTGAAGTCTGGCTGCAGTGTGGTTTACTTGTTGGAAAAGCCATGGGAGATAAAGACTGAAAAGATCAGATTACAGAGGATCCTGGATGCCATATCAATGATGTGAAGAAGCGGAGAACTACTGAGGTTTTCTGGGTAAGGATGGGACACGATCATACCTGGAGACAGGAAGAGCAGGCAGCAGGCTATACATATAACAGGTGATGAGATTAATAATTACTTCAACCATGTAATGACAATAGAAATTGAAAGGAAGAAAACCTGAAAGGAAGGTACAGAGGCAGGAGAAAGAGAGGAGGAAGAATCAACAAGACTTGGTGACAAGGACACAAGATTAAAAAGACAAACCACTAAAGATAGAAGAAAAGAAGGAAGATAACTAAGACCATGGGCAGCAAAAAGAGAGAGAGAAGAGTATTATAGCAGGTCAGATGGGGTTGAGAAACGAAAGAATCTGCAAGTAGTCTGAAGAAAAGATGAGGTAACAAGAGTCACTGATGTCTCAGAAAGAAAGTATTTTCAGTAGAGTTTAGAAGTAAAATTTCAAGAAGCTAAGAACTGAGTAGGATGGAAGGAAGTAGAAGCAAGTATAAATTACTCTTTCAAGAAATTTGGCAATAAAAGAAAAAGAAAGATGGGAGAAAATGGTGGTTTTCTTAAGATGGGGAGGAATGAAGCATTTGAGGCTGATTAAAAAAAGGAAAGATTGAATACACAAGAGTAAGATCACAATTTGTGAAACAAGATCCTTGTTCATCAATCTTGTTCATTTCAAATAGCTGGGCCAAAGAAAAAGAAAACTTTTATTCCTTAACCTGGTTAATGTGAAATACACCATTTTTAATTAGCTAAAACTACTTCAAATTACTTTAAAAAACAGCTTTTACTATATCTTCTAATAAAAAAGTTATTCATTTGTTCTCAAAATTGATATCTGTTTTCAGTTTTCAAAGTTCATAACCCATTTTCTTGCTTTGCTATACTGTTTAACAAAGTGAAGAAAGTGCTTTTTCAATTAAAAAAAACTGAACAATACTCCAAATGGTCATAGAACTCCCAGTAGATTGTTAACTGAAGTAAATTTAAAAACAACAATAACAACACACAGACACACAATATAGAGAGGTTGTAAGTACACACTTGTGATATCATTGGCATATCACAGGAAGAAATTCCTTGAAGTACATTGGAACCAGTTCTATACCTTCAAATCCTGGAGCTGCCCAGGGCACTGAAAAATGAAGTGGGCCATCGTAATACAGCAAGAATGTGTCTGAGGCAGTACCTACTTCTGAATCATAAAGAGATTTCCTTTCATGGCACTGGACTGAAATAAGGTTATTCATCAAAAACAGAATGGTTTTTTTAAATATAAAGACCTTAATAGCTGTTTTTGAGCTATTAACCAACTTTTTGTAAAAATACTTCTGAAGTAGGTGTATAAAATAGCTCAAGCATAATATCAAAAGAGAGAAAAATAGCATACAAAAGTTATGCATTAACTCATGAACCAGAAGATTCAAAAGATTAAAGTTACTCATAAAAATAGGCTAGGGGAGAGAAGAAAAAAATTCTTGATTATTGAGATCAATTATTAAAGCTAAGCATTTTCCAGACTCTTGGCTTCTATTTGTGGCTCTCACCATTTGTCCATTTCAATTCTCTTTGACACTTCCACTAGAGGTCAGGCAAGACAAGGAAAAAGGTGGTCCAGTTCCAATTAGAAAAATTGGACCAAAGACCTGACGTAGGATGTTCAAATTGGAAAGGACCTGAGAAATAGTATGATCCAGACTTTTGAAAATAGCAAGGTGATAAAGTGGATGGAGTACTGGACCTGGAATCTGAATGCCCTGAGTTCAAATCCAGCCTCAGACACTTATTAGGTATGTCACTTAACCCTCTTTGCCTCAGCTTTCTCATCTGTAAAAATGAGCTTGAGAAGGAAATGGCGAACCATTCCTAGATCTTTACCAAGAAAACCCCAAATGGGGTCACAAAGATTCAGACACAACTGAACAATGAAGTCCAAACTAGCATTTTCTTCATTGATTTAATGTCTATCATTTTGTCGTTGGGGATACTTTCTCAAATGATATAAACCAAAATCATTTTGTAATCTGGCAGATTTTTTTTTCTAAGAATTATTGTGGCCAAAAACATCATCACCTTGCAACCAACCTAGGAGAGAACATCTTTAAACTTAGCTAAGCTGGTCTTTGGACAACAGACACACATCCCATTCTTAGCCCTGCATCCATCTGAAGCCTTTCCAACCTGGCAGAATTTGCCAGAGCAAACATTTCTCTGGCACAGTCTTTTAAAACCCAGGAAATTGAGATCCAGAGAGGTTAAATGATTTAGCTTATGACCACAGAGCTGGAAATATTAGCAACTTATAGAAGAACAGCTTTAAAAGATAATATAAAATTGTGGCTCTATTTGTGGCTATCACTTCATTTGCCCACAATCAAAAACAAATCTTTTGAGTTGGAAGAGAAATTGAAAATCAGCTCTTGAGTTATGCAAGAAACTTCTCCATGGTATCTGATAGTCATCCAGCTGCTGCCTGTTTGCTTCCAGGAATAGGAGGAATCACTATGGCAAGAGGCAACAATTATTCCATGTATGAAGTGCATTAGTTATTAGAAATCTCTTTATACTAAACCAAAATCCCCTTCCTGGTATTTTCTATCTATTGATCTTAGTCCTAGTTTGGATTTCTGCAACCAAGCAACACAAGCCCAAGTGATCTTTCTTATGACAGTCCTTCAAATATTTGAAAACATAATGTGATTTCAAATACTCGAGTCAATCAATAAGCATTTATTATCAAATACTATATCAGGCATATGTTAAGCACTAAGAAGTCAAAAAGAGGCAAAAAAAAACCTTTAAAAAGCTCACAATCTAATGAAGAAAACAACAAACATATAACCCATATACAAAATATATATATATATATATAATAAATATACACACACAAGTTATATATAGGATAAACAGGAAATTATCAATATAGGTAAGGTACTTTATTTTAGAGGGATTGGGAAAGATTATTATAGAAAACGGAATTTAAATAGAAGTACTCTAGGCCCCTATAATCTCTCCCCTCTGAGTGACTAGATTCTCAAGTTGCCATTTTAAGAAAGACGTCCAAGTTAGACACTCTTGATCCCTCTCCTGGTTAGTGCTTCAGACTCTTTTGCATTTTCCCTAAAATTCCCCCAGAACTGTTAACCTTCCTTTCTTCCCCTCCCTCCTTTTAGCTTCTTTTAATATGTAGTCTTCTTCCATTACAATATAAGCTTTTTCAGGAAAAAGACTGTCTTTTTGTTTGTACTTGTATACTCACTCCTTAATATAATTCCTGTCACATATTACAGGCTGATAAATGCCGTTGATCTGACACCCATGTCAGATGACCCAACTCTTTTTTAAACTAATAAAATAAGCCTCACAAGATAAAAGTTTCCACTAGTGTGGAAGAAATTAGGGCTTGACCCATACCTAACACCACATACCAAGATAAGATCTAAATGGGTTCATGATCTAGATATAAAGAGGGACTTTGTAAGCAAGTTAGAGGAACGTAATATAGTTTATCTCTCAGACCTGTGGAGATGGAATAAATTTATGTCCAAAGAAGACCTGGAACTCCTAATTGAACACCAGGTGGATAATTTTGATTATATTAAGTTAAAAAGTTTCTGTACAAACAAAACAAATGCAGACAAGATTAGGAGGGAAGCATCAAATTGGGAAATCATCTTTACATTTAATGGTTCTGATAAAGGCCTCATTTCTAAAATGTATAGAGAATTGTCTCAGAAATATAAGAATTCAAGCCACTCTTCAATAGATAAGTGGTCAAGGGATATGAACAGACAATTTTCAGATGATGAAATTAAAACCATCTCTAGTCATATGAAAAGTTGCTCCAAATCACTATTGATCAGAGAAATGCAAATTAAGACAACTCTGAGGTACCACTACACACCTGTCAGATTGGCTAAAATGACAGGAAAAGATAACGATGAATGTTGGAGGGGATGTGGGAAAACTGGGACACTAATACATTGTTGGTGGAACTGTGAACGGATCCAACCATTCTGGAGAGCAATTTGGAGCTATGCTCAAAAAGTTGTCAAACTGTGCATACCCTTTGACCCAGCAGTGTTTCTACTGGGCCTATATCCCAAAGAGATCTTAGAGGAGGGAAAGGAACCCACATGTGCAAGAATGTTTGTGGCAGCCCTTTTTGTAGTGGCTAGAAACTGGAAACTGAAGGGATGCCCATCAATTGGAGAGTGGCTGAATAAATTATGGTATATGAATGTTATGGAATATTATTGCTCTACAAGAAACGACCAGCAGGATGATTTTAGAGAGGTCTGGAGGGACTTGCATGAACTGATGCTGAGTGAAACAAGCAGAACCAGGAGATCATCATACACAGCAACAATAGTATTACATGATGATCAATTCTGATGGACATGGCTCTCTGCAACAAAGAATTGTCTCAAACCAGTTCCAATTGTTCACTGAAGAAAACCATATACACCCAGAGAGAGGGAAATGAAATATGGACCACAGCGTAGCATTTCCATGATCTCTATTGACGTTTACTTGCATTGTGTTGCCTTTCTCTGATTCTTTTTTTTTCTCTTGTAGATAGGATGTTTCTTGCACAACTTCTCAAGCATTTCAACATTATTAACATGTAGTGGACTTCCTGCCATCTAGGGGAGGGGAGGGGGACTGGGGGTAAAATTTGTAATGGAAAGCTTTGTAAAGATCAATGTTGGGGAACTACCCATACATATGTTATACAAATAAAAAGCTTTAATAAATTAAAAAAAAGATAAAAGTTTCCAGAATCTTTACCAATCCTTATTAACATCCTTTTGTGTTTTCTGGTGTATCAGAGTCGTTTTTAAAGTGTGTGCTCACACCTCGAACTGATAGTTCAAATGAAGTGTGACTATCACTGTAAGCCAGTCAACAACCTATCACCTTCCTTCTTCTGGATATTCGTTATTAATAAATGCATCCTATGATTGTTTTGACTATCTCAACTGCAAAATTACCCTTCTGATTAACATAGAATTTACAAGGCACTAACTCTCGAAGAACTTTTTTCCACATGAATCACTATTTAGCTATATTTCCTATATTTATGCAGTTTATTGGGCAACCCTATGGGAAGGACTTCACCTATAATAGATTTCATCTGTAATATAATAATAATAGTTAACATTTATACAGTGCCCATTATGCATCAGGCATTGTGAATATCTCAAATATCTCATTTAATCCTCACTAACAATCCTGGAAGATAGGTGCTGTTACTATCTCCATTTCATAGATAAGGAAAGACACAAGCAGAGATTTCCCGGAATCAGATGGCTATCAAGTGTCCAAGGCTGGATATGAACTCAGATATTCCTGACTCCAATGAACTACCCAGAGTGCCCCCTCAATAAAGCTCACCAATCTATATTGCCAGATCTTTTTGGACCCAAAATCTGTCATTCACTGTTTTAACTACCCTTTTCTGCTTCTGGTAAACACATCATCACTGATAACTTCAATCAAGATAGGATCAATGAGTCAGAACAAGAGATGGCTGAGCACATGCCTTATGACATGCAACATACCATGAGGAACTTCTTCATTAGATTGATTCTGTTCCATTAATCAACAGTTATAAAGAAAAAAAAAGGCCAGAATAAGGAAGAGAGGGGCTTCAATAAATGGAGTCTAGGTGAAAGAGCATCCATTTGAGACTTGAGGAAAGGCATAACAAAGGTACAGATCCAGTAAAATGGGACTAAGGAACAGAGAATGGTCTAATTTGGCTGGAATATAAAGTATGTGAAAAGGCTTCAAAGACTGGAGACATCACACTAGAGAGCCTTGAATGCCAGAAATTATGAGATGGCCAGCAAAAAAACCAGTGGAGATTTTTGACTAGAGAAGGGACATAGTCCCAATAGTGCAAGAAAAAGACAACTTTGGCAGCTAGGGAAAAAAGAATAGAGAGTTTGTAAATTAGAACCTAGAAGACCAGTAATTATTACAATAGTCCAAGAGAAAAGAGATATATTCCTAAACTGCAGTAGTGGCAGTAGAAATTTTCAAGAAGGAAACATATTAATTTGGGATCATTAGCGATGACTGAAACTACTTTAAACAAATAATGATTACTAAATGAAAGATTTAGAGAGAGATTCTTCCCACCTACCCTTCCATTTGCCCCCAAAAAGGCAAAGTGGAGGGGTAAAGGAAGGATTGATTTTTTTTAAAGCCACACCAGTTAAAACTACTCCTTCAACTATGCCTGATTTGCCCTGAGGTTACTCTGTATCAGAGTACTAAGTAAATTTCCATTATTGTTATAATGTATTGATAATCCTCTTTTCTCAGATGAAATCATTATCTCCTTAAGATAAAAATGACATTCATTCTCAGATGGGTATAGAACTGAGCCAAACATAACAATAAGTCAATAAAGCAAGCTCAGTTAATGACAATAATGAAGAATTTGAAGTAACTAAATGGATCAAATAAAATAGATCAGCAACTTTGGAAATGAAAAAGGAGCAAGGCCCATCCTTTAACTCAATGTGTAGAAACAAAAAGATTAACATTAAGAGAGAAAGGAGAATCTCCTAGCAACAAGCATCTTCTAAGATGCATGAATCAGAGCTTTCCTTGCCCTAGAAAAGGAAAAACACTGTGATGGCTGGTTTTAAAAATACCACGCAAATTAATGGATCCCTGTGTATAGGACCATATCAGATTAAATTTACTGT
Source organism: Myrmecobius fasciatus (assembly GCA_023553655.1). Classification (NCBI taxonomy): domain Eukaryota; kingdom Metazoa; phylum Chordata; class Mammalia; order Dasyuromorphia; family Myrmecobiidae; genus Myrmecobius; species Myrmecobius fasciatus. The sequence continues at coordinate 715,331 of JAJPUD010000113.1, forward strand.
TATATGCCACTTTAAAAGTGTGCTCCTGACTCCTTGAAAGCAAATATGAGACACTTGGATTCTTCCCAGTAAAGCAGTATTGGTTGACTGGCCTAAATTAAACTTGATGCTCTTGCAGTGATATGAAAAAGCTTGTCAAATTGCTTACCCTTCTTTCTTGATTGATAACTTGGCTTCCAACTCTTAATGTAAAAACATAGCATTGTACTGAAACATGAGATGTACTCAGAATGAGAATTTCCTTCAACAGCTACACCAATACCATTTCCCATATAGGTGATGCAGAATGGGCCAGGGCTAGCCCAAATCTAGCTGCCACCCTTTCCCCCAAAGACCCAAAAGGGAAAGAGTAAAAAACAGAAGGGGCATGTGATTGGAACACTATACAATCATGACATGTTAAAACTAGGAGAAACCTCAGATATCACTTAGTCCGGTTCTTTATTTTACTGGTCAGAAACCCCAAGTCTAGAGAGGATGTGTCTTTCCAAATGTCCTAAGAGTTATAAGGAGGGGAAGCTAGAACCAGAATCCTAGTTTTCTCACTCCAATTACAAAACTGAATTCATAACTGTGAGATAAGTAATGCAGAAGTGGATGAGTGAGGATCCTAACAGTAATTCCTTATGACTTCTGCTTGAAAGCATCTATTTTAATAACATTACTGATTTAAAAATGTTTAAATATTTAATAGGGGGAAAGGGGACAGAACCAAGATGGCAAGGAAATTGCCTGAGTTTTCTCCAGTTTCCCTCAGAAACAATGTTAAATCAAGCCTCTATACAAGTTTTGGAGTTATAAAATTTACTAAAAAATAGAGTAAAACAATTTTCCAGGTTAAGATAACTTAGGACTTCAGGAAAGATCTATCTCATCTGGGTAAAAGAGAAGTACAACCCAACACAGGCTGTCTTAATTGGGGCAAGTCAGCAGAAGCGTCTTAAGCACAGCACAAATCAGCAAATGCAACCCCACAGCTGTAAGGCAAACTGCCAGCCCTGGAACCTCAGCAGAGTGGGCAAGCCACCAGCACCTAAGACCCCAAATGCAGAAAGCCAGGCCCCAGGCCCTCCAGTGAAAGAATCTTAGGGAATCCCAACAGCAAACTCAATATTAAAAGTCAGGAAATAGGCTAAAAATTGAGCAAAAAAACCAGAAAAGAGCCTTGACCAAAGAAAACTACTATGATAATAAGGAAGGTCAAAACACCAACTCAGAAGAGGACCACAATGTCAAAATGCCTTCATGCAAAGCCACAAAGGGGAATATGAATTGTCTCAAGTCTAAAAAGTCTTTTTGGAAGAATTCAAATAGAAATTTTAAAAATAATAATAGCTTTTTACTTTTCAAAATATATGCAAAGACAGTTTTCAACATTCACCCTTGCCAAATCTTGTTTTAAATATTTCTCCCTCCCTACTTCTCCACCTCCCCCCAAACACACAGGAAGTAATCCAATATAGGTTAAATATGTGCATAAATAGGATTTTAAAAATCAAACAAGAGAGGTAGAATAAAAATTGGGTAAAAAAAATGAGCCATGCAAGAAAGATGACAGCTTAGAAAAGGAAGGATAAAAAAATGACTTCAGAAAATAATTCCTTTAAAAATACAATTGGTGAAATAAAAAAAATTCACTGAAGAAAATAACTACTTAAAAAGTAGAATTAGCCTAATGGAAAAGTAGATACAAAAGCTAACTAAAGAAAATAAAGAGCCTGTACAGTATCTTTTTAAAAATTGTCGAGAAAAACTGCCCTGATATCCTAGAATCAAAGGATAAAATAGCAATTGAAAGAATCTACTGATCACTCCCTGAAAGAGATCCCAAAATGAAAACTCTAAGTAATATTGTAGCCAAATCCTAAAATTATCAAGTCAAAAAGAAAATTCTGCAAAACTGTCAGAAACAATTCAAATATGGAGGATCCAAATCAGGATTACACAGGATTTAATGGCTTCTCTATTAAAGGATCAGAGGGCATAACATATGATATTCTGGAAGGAAAAGGAGTTTGGATTACAACCAAAAGTCAACTAATCAAAAAAAAAAAAAAAAAACTGAGCATAATCTTCCAGAGGAAAAGATAGACATTTAATAAGTCACTTTCAAACTTTCCTGATGAAAAGACCAGAGCTGAACAGAAAATTCAGTCTTTAAATACAAGACTCAAAAGAACCATAAAAAGATAAAGAAAAAACAAAACATATTATTTAATAAGTTAAACTATATTTCAATATGAAAAGATGATACTTGTAACTCTTAAGAACTATATTTCTATTAGAACAATTAGAAGCATACATAGACAGATGAATGGTGTGTGTATAAGCTAACTTTGATGACCTAAGATTTAAAAAAAAAAATTACGGGGTGGGGGAAAAAAGAATTGTACTGGGAGAAGAAGAAAGGGGAAGACAGAATAAGGCAAATTAACATCACACGAAGAGGCACAAAAGACCTATTATGGTAGAGGGACAGAAGGGAGATGGTTAAGCATTGTTTGAACCTCACTCTCACTGGATTTGGCCCAAAGATGGAATAACATACATACTCAACTGAGAATAGAAATTTATCATATTCTATACAATAATAGAAGGAAAAGGAGAAAGAAAATGTGAAGACTGATAGAAAGGAGGAGAGAGTAGAAGGAGAAAGAGGAAAAAAAAAGGAGAGGGGCCTGACAGAAGGCAGGGCAAGTTGATGGATCAAACAACAAATCAAAAACAAAAACAAAAACAAAAACAAATTAATTGGAAGTTAAATAGCATAATCCTAAAGAATCAAACAACAAAACAAAGAAACAATAATTTCACCAGAGAGAATGACGATAATAAGACAACAAACATTCAAATGGAATACAAAGTTTTTAGGGAAAATTTTTTATTTCTAAATGCTTACAAGAATAAAATAGAGAAAGATCTAGTCAATAAAATGGGCATGCAACTAAAAAAAGCCAGAAGAAAAAATTTAAATACCAAATTAGAAATCATGAAAATTAAAGAAAAGATTAACAAAATTATAAGCAAAAAGCTATTAAATTAATAAATAAAACTAGGATTTGGCTTTAGGAAGAAAACAATAAAATAGTTAACCTTTGATTAATTTCATTTTTTAAAGAAAAAGAAAAAAAAATCGAAAATGAAAATTTACCACCAATGAAGAGAAAATTAAAGCAATAATCAGTAGCTATTTTGCCCAACTGTATAAATGAATAAAGACAAGTGAATTAAAATAATAAATAAATCTGACAATCTAAATGAAATGGATGAATATTTACAAAAATATAAATTGTCCATATTAACAGAAGAAGAAATAAAATATTTACTCTCTTAAGAAAAAAAAGATCTACATCAGATGGATTTAGAAGTCAGTTCGACCAAATATTTAAAGAACAACTCATTTCAATACTATAAAAACTATTTAGAAAAATAGATGGAGTTCTACCAAATTCCTCTTATGACACAAATATCTTACCAATTCCTAAACCAGGAAGAGCCAAAACAGAAAAAGAAAATCATAGATCAATTTCCCTAATGAATATTGATGCAAAAAATTTAAGTAAAATATTAGCAAAGAGTTTACAGCAATTTTTCTTGATAATAATACACTATAACCAGTGGGGATCTATACCTGAAATGCAGGGTTGGTTCAATATTTAAAAAAAAAACTATCAACACATTAAACTGTATCAATTATAAAATTAACAGAAATTATCATCTCAATAGATTTGGAAAAGAGTTTTGAAAAAAATACACCCCATTCATATTAAAAACACAAAAGAGAATAGGAATAAAGGGAGGTAAATAGTATTTATCTAAAACTATCAGCAAGCATTTTATACAATGAAGATAAGGTAGAAGCTTTCCCAATAAGATCAGGGGTGAAAAAAGGATGCCCATTATCATCAATATTTGATGTGTTAACTTAAGCAATAAGAGAAGAAAAATAAATTGAAGGCAATGAGAAACCAAAATTGTCACTCTTTACAGATGGTATGATGATATATTTAAAGAATCCACTAAAAATATGAACAATTTTAGCAAAGTTGCAGGATGTAAAATAAATCATATAAATCATTAACATTTCTATATATTACCCACAAGCCCACCAGAAAGAGAAATTCCATTTAAAATAACAGTAGAAAATATGAAATATTTACACATCTACCTACTAAAGCAAACTCAGGAACCATATGAACCCAATTACAAAACAATTTTGATATAAATAAAATCAGATCTAAACAATTGAAAAAATAATAATTGTTCATGGGTAGGCTGAGTTAGCATAATAAAAATGACAATTCTCCCTAAATTAATTTACTTACTCAGTGTCATAGTAATTAAACTACCAAAAATATTTTATAGGATTAGAAAAAAATAATAACAACATTCATTTGGAAGAACAAAAGGTCAAGAATTTCAAGGGAATTAATGGGAAAAAATACAAAGGAAGGTGGCTTAGTCCTATGAGATCTAAATCTATGTTGTAAAGCAGCAATCATCAGAATTATTAGGTGCTGAATAAAAAAGAGAGTGATACATTGGTGGGATAACTTGAATATATAAGACAACAGTACATGATTATAGTAATCTATTTCTTGATGAACCCAGAGACTCCAGCTTTTGGGAAAAGAATTCACTATCTGACAAAAAACTGCTGAGAAAACTGGAACACAGTATGATAGAAACTAAGCATAGACCAACATCTCATATTCTATACCAAGATAAGATCAAAATGGGTACATGATAGACATAAAGGATAATATCATAAAACTAATTAAGATGCAAAGAATAGTTTATCTATCAGATCTATAGAGAAAGGAAGAATTTGTAACCAAACAAGAAATAGAGAACATTATGAAATGCAAGATTGTTAAGTTTGATTACATCAAATTAAAAAGTATTTTACACAAAAACAAAACCAATGCAACCAAGATTAGAAGGGAAACAGAAAGCTGGGGGAAAATGTTTATATCCAGTGTTTCTGATAAAGGCCTCATTTCTAAGAGAAGTGACTCAAATTTATAAGAATACAAGTCATTCCCCAAAAGATAAATGGTCAAAGGATATGGACAATTTTCAGACAATGAAATTAAAGCCATTTAATTATATAAAAATGCTCTCAGGGGCAGGTAGGGGGTGCAGTGGATAGAGCACCAGCCCTGAAGTCAGAAGCTCCTGAGTTCAAATCAGAATTCAGACACAGCACTTCCTAGCTGTGTGACCCTGGTAAGTCACTTAACCCCAATTGTCTCAGAAAAAAAAAAGGAAAGGAAAGAAAGAAAGAAAAGAAAAGAAAACAAATGCTCTCATTCAATATTGATTAGAGAAATGCAAATTAAAACAACTGAAGTACCACTTCACACCTGTCAGATTGGCTAAGATGATAGGAAAAGATGATAAATGTTGGAGGGGATATGGGACACCAGTGCACTTTCGGGGGAATTGGGAAATGATCCAAACCACCTGGAGAGCAATTTGGAACTATGCCCAAAGGATCATCAAACTATGCATACCCTTTGATCTAGCAGTGTCTCTACTAGGTCTGTATCTCAAAGAGATCATAAAAGGGAAAAAAAGTGCAAAAATGTTTGTAGCAGCCCTTTCTGTAGTGGCAAGAAAATGGAAATTGAATGGATGCTTATCTGTTTAGGAATGGCTGAAAAAGTTACAGTATATGAATGTTATGGAATATTATTGTTCTATAAGAAATGATGTGCAGGCTGATTTTAGAAAAGCCTGGAAAGATTTACATGAATTAATGCTAAGTAAAGTAAGCAGAACCAAGAGAATCTTGTACAAAGCAACAACAAAATTACGTGATGATCAACTGTGATGAACTTGGCTCTTTTCAACAATGAGGTGATTAAGGCCAATTCCAATAGATTTGTAATGGAAAGTACCATCCACATCCAAAGGGAGAAAACTATGGAGACTGAATGTAGATCAAAGCACAGTATTTCATCTTTTTAAAATTATTGTTGTTTGCTTGTTTTTCTTCTTTTTCATGTATTTTTCCCTCTTGATTAGATTTTTCTTGTGCAGTATGATGAATATAGAAATACATTAGAAAATTGCACATGTTTAACCTATATCTAATTGCTTGCTTATATTGGGGAGGGGAAACAAGAGAGGGAAAAAAATTTGGAATACAAGGTTTTGCAAAGATGAATGTTGAAAATTATCTTTGCACGCATTTGGGAAAAAATACTATTTACAAATTGAAAAAAAAAGTTTTTGCACAAACAAAATCAATGCAACCAAGATTAGAAGGGAAACAGAAAGTTGGGAGAAAAAATTACAGCCAGTGTCTCTGATCAAAGCCTCGTTTTTTTGAGAAATGAGTCAAATTTATAAGAATACAAGTCATTCCCCCATTTGATAAATGGTCAAAGGATATGAACAGCCAGTTTTCAAATGAAGAAATTAAAAGCCATCTAGTAAAAAATGCTCTATATGGATTACAGAAATGAAAATTAAAACAATTTTGAGATAAATACCACTTCACACTTATTGGATTGGCTAACATGATGGAAAAGGAAAGTGATAAGAGTTGGAGAAGAATACTAATGCACTGCTGGTAAAGATGCAAACTGATCCCAAATATTCTGGAGAATTTTGAACTATGCCCGAAGTGCCATAACACTGTGCATAACCTTTGATCCATTACTAGATTTGTATCCCAAAGAGAATGTACAAAAAAGAAAAAGTTCTCATATGTACAAAAATATTTACGGCAGTTCTTTTTGTATTGGCAGAGAATTGGAAATTGAGGGGGCCCATCAATTGGGAAATGGCTTAACAAGTTATGACATATAAATCTAATGCAATACTATTGTGCTATATGATAAAAATAGGAAAATTTAAGAAAATCCTAGAAATACTTACATCAAATAATGGCCAGTGAGAAGAACCAAAAGAATGTTCTACACAGTAACAACAGCATTATCCAATGATCAACGATGACAGACTTAGCTCTTCTCAGCTATATAATGATTCAAGACAATTCCAAAAAACTCATGATGGAAAATGCTATCCACATTAAGAGAAAGGACTATGGAATCTGAATGCAGATCAAAAAGCATGCTATGTTCACTTGTTTTGTGTTTTTTTCTTTCTTGTGGTTTTTCTCTTTTGTTTTGATTTTTCTTTCATAATATAACTACAGTAAAAATATGTTTAACATGATTGTACAAATATCACCTGTGTTAGATTGCTTACTGTCTTGGGGAGAGACAAGGGAAGGAAGGAAAAGAGAAAAATTGGAACTCAAAATCTTATAAAAATAAATGTTGAAAACTACTTTTACATGTAATCAGAAAAAAAATACAATTAAGTGTGGGGGAGGAAGTATTTCATCATTTGCATGTGTTCATAAATCAAGCAATTTTACTTGAGCAGCTTTTATTTCTTATCATTTTGTTTCTCCAAATCTAGGATTTGCTCCAAAGTTAATAATCAGCCCTGTAAGAATTCTAGTAAATCTTTTTAATGTTCTACTTGACATATACTTTCTAAAACATTGGTGCATGATGTCATCTACTTTAAAATTTTAATCTTGTAGATTCATGATTTCTTTTCCTTTCTGGGCTGACATTCCCAAAGCATTAAAATATTACACCCTGATCCACAGGTGCATTACTTTCCAACTAACTTATTCTTCTTCCAATAACCTAACAGAAAGCCATAGATTTCATTTATAGATGTTCTCATATCAGATTGCTTTCTGCCAGAGCCATTAGTCTTTAGTACAATTTTTTCCATCTCGCCTTTCCAGTTCATACCTAATAACTTAATCTTTTGATAAGTCTGAACACAATATTTTTTAAAAATTCAGTTCCTGAAATTCAACAAGCTCATATTTATTAAGTGATTTGTTCAAGGTCTTTCTATTTCTCATAGAAAGATGCTTACAGATGGTGACTTGGTTTCTAAAATAACCCACAAAAGGCTGTGAAACCCTTAAGTGGTTGGAGTGCAATAGAATCTCAGAATATGAGGAACACACTATTCTCCAGGATGCCCTTTGCCAAATAGTAACTAGCCAATCAACAGGCCTTTACTAAGTATCTACTAATGTGCCAGGCCCCAGGTTCAGACAGAATTGTTCCTGTCATTCCAGAAATGGCTTCCATCCACAGGAAGGAATGGAGCATTTTAAGACCATATTCCGACTCTGAAAATTTCCCCAAAGGGGAGCTCTTATCTTAAGTCACTTGCTCACTTGCCCCACTGATTTTTCATGACTCAGTTTTAAGTCTCCCTCAGTCCGTCCACTCTCAGCATTGGGTACCCCTAGAACAATTCTTCTCAGGAAATCCCTAAGATACTGAATCCTCAATAGGGGAAAGCAGGACCAGAGCTAAGCAAGACGGAAGGGGAGAAGAAGCCAGGAAAAAAGGTAATAACATCACCGATGCCTAAAGAGTAGTGCCTTGTTTTCTTCTGTGGCTAGGAAACTTCCAAAAGAAAATTAAAATATGTGAACAAGATGACTCTTGATACACTAGAGGTATAAATTGCTACTTTTTTTTTTGTGGAAAGGGACTTTCATTACTCCATATTCAAATTTCCTAATCAATCCTCTGAAATGGATAATAAAAGAAATCCTAATGCTCTCCTGACAGCTACAATCGACTATTATAAAGCAACACATGGACTTGTAGCAGAAATGGAAAAAACTATTTTTTAGATTTAGGATTAAATTAGGCCCCATATGCCTTTGACTTTAACTACCTTCTCCAAGCCAAAGCTTTGAGGTTTTTAGAAACCATAAAACAACAACATGGGGGGAAAGGCAAAGGATGGAAAACTTAACACACACATTCAATAGCTTTAAGGGTATGTATGCCTTCTTTAACATTGGAGAATGAGGTGAGGCTGGCTGTGTTGATGAAGCAGAAAAATTCCTGGCTTTTCAACAGAAAGTAGCAACTTAATCCTCCCCACCCCACTCCCATACATATGTACTTGGTCTGAGGAAATTAATAATGTTTTAAAAAAATAAAGCAGCAAATCAATTTCTCTTTAAAAATTCAGTAGCTTTATAAACTCCCCAAAGTATTTTCAAAGATGTTTGTCAAAATCTATTCAAAGAAACCTTTCTAAATACTATGACTTAAAGAATCCCATGAAGTCCAAGAAGTCTTGCTTAATGAGGTGACAAGATGATAAGTGTAAGTTCTCAAGGGTCATGCCAGTGGACCACAAGATCTGCCAAGTTCTACCATAAAGAAAAGGGTTTTAAACTCAATTTCACAATGGGACAGCTTTTACAAGTCAAGTTGGAGACTTGACTAAGTACAAAAACACTCATCACCAGCAGAATGATTACTAGAACTTTTTTTTTTATCATGCGCACCTAATCTGTAAAACCCAAGAAAAATACAAAATGGCCCTCAGTTTTGGATAACCTTTAAATAGCATGCATGTTTGCAAATTGCACTATTAGAAGGATGATTTAAATTGGAAGCAGCATAGAATCTCAGAGTTGGAAGAGAGTCAAGAGACCAAATTGTACCATATACAATTTGAATCAATCCAATAAAAACATTTTTCAAAATATAAAAAAAGAATCAATTTAAGTCACTGTATGATGATACTGTGTTTAAATGATTTATATACAAATTAGAAAAGTATTTTGCTTTGATACTCAAGAATACACTATTTAAAATTTACTAAGGAGCCCTCAACAATGAAATAGACTCATTTCTAACTGCTATACCTAAGGGTAATATCTCTCTCCCCATTCTAATATTATTTTTTAAGCCTCAAGACTCAACAGAAAGCCTTCCTTGACTGTTGATACTCACATTAATTGGTCCACTCTTTTCATTTCACTCTATAAACTCAAAGCCTAAACCATAATTACCAGACTAAGCTATTAACTACTCCTCCTTAAGGTAATGATCTTATTTTATACTTCATGTTCCCCACACTTCCTTACCTAGGATCGAACACATAGTATGAATCCTCAGCAAGTATTAATTAAATGCATTTAAAGGTTACAGCCAGCCAGCAATTAATAAATATTCAGTAAATGATTGAATTTACCAATGATTGATTTTAATACACCTATCTTCAGCAAAGCTTCCCTATTCCAGCTTAGAAAAACAACTAGCTTATTTGTGTCACAAATAAAAACTAAATGGGCTTTGAGTGAGGGCTTGAGTACCACCTGAGAATCCAGGGGTAAAGTTAGTAATACAGGAGGTTCCCCCCATCTATCTTGGCTTCATGGAGATTCTTTTTCCTGTTTACTTGCTGATTTTTTAGCTATAATCTGGATAGCTGAGTTTGATGGATGAGTGAAACAGTACTGATTGCAGATTAATGATCAGTAGGGTTCTTGAACCAAAACATGAATTTTTCTTTCCATCTCTGAAAAGGGAAGGAAAAGTTGTCATTTCCTCAGCATAATCAGCTAAGGCTACAGTGATCACGGAGAACATATTCCACCAACAGAAGGCTCATACAACATGCTGCCATCCACTAAAAAGCCTACTCTTTTAGAACAACCAGATTCAAGGAAAAAGGAATTGTCATGCTGTGAAAACTTGAAACATTTTTTGTTCTCTTAAAAAAGATATTGCCTTCTCAAGATTAAAAACCAAAACCAAAACAAGCAATCATGTCTCTGTCCTATTATATCTTCAAAAAGCAGGCCCCAGAGGAAAGTAAAACATGTCAAAATGAATGATGTTTTATTTTGAAAAGTTAGAGCCTTATCCTTACCCTGTGAAAATACTGAGAACAACAAAAGGATTACTGAATTCTGGTTTCTATATCTGTTATTCCATCACTAGAGCTTTTTTAAAAATAAAGTGTGATTTTGATTTTCACTTAAAACAGATATGGAGTATAATAGGGACTTGTCTAAGAAAGAAGACTATATTTCCCATGGGATTTTGAGCCTCAGTGGAGAATCTAATGATTCCTGAGACTTCAGAGTTCCTGTGAATTTATGTGCCTTTGGTTTTGGAGGATTGACCGCCTCAAAGTTCTAACACAGATGGCTAGGAAAATCAAGAAGACATACAAATAACAGAGAACAACTTCAAGGGATTCCAAGTAGTGATGCTGACCAGGAATATAAGTAAGGATGAAGCAGATGAGTCGCCTGCTGCCTGGAGTAAAGTAGCAGACCCAGTTATGGCCAGGAATACAGAGATGGAAGAAAAGCTGCAGTCAAGAGTAGAATGAGAACTAAATGCTGTGACCATCTCATGATCAAGGCTTGCTTTTCCCAATTAACAAAGAACCTGTTTCCCCATAGTAGACTATCCTTAGGGGAAAGGGCAAGTGGGAAGATGCTCATTCAATAGTAGATGGAGAAAATGTTTCCATTTTTTAAAAAGAAGTTTCCAGTTCATAAGGAAACATTTTTAATGATGTCATGCTGTTTGCCTGTGTTTCTGTTGGCAACGCAGAAAACTAGATTATCTAGACCTGAGTCCAACTTTAGAGACTTATAGTTTCTTTCTAGGATGAGGGCTCAAACCAAGGATGAACTCTACTTTAGGGAGGAGGGTATAGAGTCCCAAATAAGGCAAGTAGCTCACCCAAGGTCATGAATGCTTATCTCCAACTGAGGCAGAGTCCAGAGTGGTCAGATGGATCTACAATCTAATAAACTCATAGAATATTAGAGCTGGAAGGGACCTTTGAGACCACCTCATCTAACTCCATTTTAGTGTCCAAGCAAAGTCCAAAATCTTGAATCTTAAATCCAAGTCTATATCTTTTTTTTTAATCAGACTGCTGAAATGTGGTCTTCTGAGATATGGCCAAGCCATTCAAAAACACTGGCCTCCAGATTAATGACTGACTGACAGAAAGTTGGACCTCTACATCCCTCTTGGGTACCCTCTGGAATCATCCTCATCTATCCCTGGGAGGACAGCCCAGCAGGCTCTTCTAGATGTAACAGAAGCTTATTTCAACCTGCAAAAAGTTGGGGTATGGAAGGGGATGGAGAGTGGATGGATCAGGCCATCTATCAATATCTCTTCCTGTTTCATTACTTGGGAGCTCAGGCCACCAAGGTGAGCAGAAAAGCTTTACAAAGTTGGGCCCTCCTCCCTTGTTAGGTCATAATTTATGTCAGAACATTCTTAAGTCTATGCCTTCAATTTCTCTGATTTGGAAATTCTCTAACACCAGACTATCCCTTCCCCTTAACCTGTCAAACGATTCTAATTACCTTTTCTATTGTTTAGAAAAGCACAAATACTCTCCATATGTCTTGCCTTGGTACAAACTCCCCACCCTGGGGCAAAGATCTCAACAAACCAAACTTCCCACTCTACCATCAATTCTGGCTCTAAGGCTGGGCAAAGAGAAAACACTCAATAGATTTTTAATATCTAATGTCATTCAAGAAATACTTGTACTGACCTAAGTTCTATTATTAAAAGTAACATGTTAGTGAAAAAAAAAATACTTCATTTGCAGCATCAGTCTCAGGCAAAATGCCATTTCATTTATGTATTTTTAATTAAAAGTAGAGTTTTAAAATAAATGCAATACATAATGCCACTGATATGAGATAGACAATTTCTGGTTTGGGCAATGGCTTATGCCAGTTGAATTCATTATTAAAAAAAAAAAAAACCTTCATACTATAAAAATGTTTAGATTCAGCATATTTCAGGTACCTTCCAGACTGGATATACAACAAGTAGTGAAGATTTTTTTTTCTCCTGCTACTAATTACTACATTAGAAGAAAAAATTTTAATGGGGAAAAAAATCTAAGTTTATTCTAGAATTTTCATTCCAGCTTGTTTTGAACCTGCAACTGCCTCTGAATAAATCTGCCTTTTGAAGCTTCAGTGATTCTAAGGTCAGACAGACAGAAAGAGAATACATCAGCTTCCCTGGGCCACAAAGATACAAAGAAATTTGATGCGCCACTAATGCTAAAATTTGAGATGCTACCACCAAAGCAGAGCTATTCAGAATTTAATCTAGTCTGTTGAGCCTGGGAAGGATGGATAATAGGCAGCCAGATGGACAAGATTTGCATTCAGAAAAGCTACTGAAGAAGAGCCAAATAAGCCGTGCTTCAGAACACTGCCATCAGAGAACGGCTGTGGTTTAATAAAACTTGAATTAAGCCAATCACAGAAACAAAGAATGTTTAAACAGTTCATTTCATTTCAAAACTCGTCAATAATAAGGCAATTAGTCTAGCAGAAGGGATTCCTCCTCCTGAACATATTCTATATGAATGCTAGGAAAGCAGTGGGAGCCATAGTGGACAGAAGGAAGCAGAAGACTCAAGCTCAAGGCTGTGTGTGGCTCTGGGTAAGTCCCTGAAAAACTCAAGTGCATCCAAAACGATTCTCTGAGATCTCAAGTTACTGGTGAGTTGTCTATAAGTGGGATTGGAGTTCTTCACACTAATAATAATGATGGTAACAATCATAATCACAGCTTTAGAGTTTGCAAAGAGCTTTACAAATATATATATATATATATATATATACATATGTATATATATATATATATATATATTTTATCTCATTCAAACTTCTCAATAATCCTCTGAGGTAGATGCTATCCCATTTTATAGATAAAAAAAAACTGAGACTTTGTCACTCTACTTACCATCACACAGCTACTAAATTTCTAAGGTGGGATTTGAATCTAGATCTTTAGACTAGTTCAGGGCTCTCTCTGCTACCCCATGTTGAAATCAGACTGGACTCTCCAACTTTCAGCTCTCTATACCATCCCTTACCCCCAGCAAAGTGCTGGAGTAACAACACTGGGCATATTACTCTAAATCAGTTTATACTATACTCTGAGGGAATTTTTTTTTAAGAATTACATCTTCTTCATAAAAATTGTCTCATTCTCTGTGCTCAGATCCCTGGCACAATGCTGAGAATAGAAAAGGTAGTTTTATTTGTTTGTTTTTTCCCCCCGAGGTAATTGGAGTTAAGTGACTTGTCCAGGGTCACACAGCTAGGAAGTGTTAAGTGACTGAGGTCAAATTTGAATTCAGGTCCTCCTGACTTCAGGGCTGGTGCTCTATCCACTGTGCCATCTAGCTGCCCCAACTTATATTTGATTATTGACTAAGTCATACTCCCCTCCTCTCAAAGACCATAAGGGTCTAGAAGTTTGTAACTTTTCTCCAAACTATAAACATGAGAGAAGTCAATCAATCAATCAATATTGATTAAGGGTCTATGTGCCAACTACTGGTACAATATTCCCATTTTAAGCACAAGAAATACAAAAAGAGGTAATAGCCAGTCTTTACCGTCAAGAAGCTTACAATCTAATAGAGGAGAGAAAACGGAATAATCTATTAAAAGCCAATGACCAGTTTACCAATTGCTATTACCACCAATTACAAACTACTATGGACAACCGAAGACCAGCTGTGCTTGGAAGTAACAAGATGTTTGCTTTTTTAATTCCCAAACTGACATGATTCCTTCTTTACTCCTTCAAAAAGAAAAACACCTATTTTTCTGGATAGATTAGCTAAACTAGAACCTAGAAACTTCTGTAGCAATATTACTGTTTACTGGTATATTAACCAAAAAAAAAATTACTAGTGTCCACAAAATGGCAGAGTATAGTGTGACAAATGGCATGTGGTCACTGACCAGAGACATAGAATGGATGGTAGAAAAGTCCACAGCTCTGAGTCCCTTGGAAAGTATTCAGTCCTGAGTCTCCACAGAAGCCTCCAGAGCTTCAGAGAGACGTAACATTTTTGTGAAATTTCTCTAAAAGACCCAGTACTTTATAGTTTTCCCAAAAAGATTCTGAACTCTTCTTTCTCATCTTTCAAATCTAAATATCCCTTCTTTCTTCTCTTTTGGTTAATATGCCTATGCCCAAGGCAATTCTTCTTCCCTACTGGTTGGAGGGGTAGCTTTCTGTGGAAGATGCATTCTACTGTTCATTTATTTTTCTTAATTGTGCCCTTTTGTTAATCCAAAAAAAAAAATGGAGTTACTTTTGGGAAATACTGCATCTCATGACAGTTTCCTTTTAATATTTTAAGAAATCTAAGATTAGCAGTGTGGTCATTTTTTTTTTTTTTGTAAATCTGGCCACTGAATAGGTGACCACTGTAAAATAGTAAACAATAATGGCTGTCTGGCATAAGGACACAGAAAGAGATGTTCCCAGACTTCACAATGATGCAGGTCACAGATTGATGAAGGGGGGTGAGGAGTGGTAAATAGTGTTTTATTCCATAATTAGAAATAGCCAGGAAACATTTAATTAAAAGCAAAAATTCAATAGAGTTATTATTACAGCTAGTGGGTAAGTAAGTGATTTGTCACTTGTAAGTTTTCAGTCTCTTAAGTAGAAAATAAGGGTCACAGGAAACTCTGTGGAGAAAAAAAAGTATTTTAAACATGACATCTAAAACTATTTATTCTTACTGTCCTTGACAGATCAGGATAACCTAAGATAAAGCTTATTTTGCCTCAAACACCATCTACCCATCCAGACAGGCAGTATCTCTTTTTTTACTGATTAAAATCCTTCTGAAAACCATTATGATAAAGAATATAGTAAGAGATTTAGAACAAAGATTGCTGATGTAAAAAGAGCCCATCTTGGCTGAATAACAATTATTTATAAATATCTTTCACCAATAAGGTTCACATCTCTTTCTGTTATCTTCTTCCATCACAAGAAAAATGTCAGTCTAAACTATTATCTTGGGGCCAGTTGAGATTCATCTCATTCATTAATATAGCTATTTCTATAACAAATCACCTTCTCATCCATTAATTCAACAAATGCATTTAGAAAATCACTTACTGTCTGGCCAGTGAAGGAAAAAAATCAACAACAGTAAATAGACTTCTTTAAAAGGCTCATCTTTAATTTAAAATAAGACATATATGCACATTTGTTGTTCAGAGTGGTTTTTAAAATACAGGGATAGAGAAGAAAAAGAAGTGATAAAATGCACAAAGAAGTGAGGGGACTATGACTGTGGAACACATTTACAAGGTCAGATTACAATGATGTGTTGATCAGTTTTGGTGAATAGTTTTCCCCCTTTGGTTTTTTATTTGTTGTTGTAAGTGATTACATGGGGAGGAGAAGGTAAAGGCATATATGATATGAAAACAAAAGATAATGAGAAAATAAATAAAATAAAAGGACAGACCACATTGTAACTGAAAAGTTAGGTGACATAATGGATAGTGTGTTAGACCTAGAGCCAGGAGGTCTTGGAGTTCAAATCTAGCCTTACATACTAGCTAGTGTAATTCTAAACAAGTCATTGATAACTCTAAACAAGTTATTGATATTCTAAACAGGTCACTGATAACTCTAAACAAGTCATTGATAACTCAAGTTATTGAACCTATATCTCAGTTTCCTCATCTGTGAAATAGAGATGATAATAGGATTGCTATGAGGATCAACAAGTTAACAGTTGTAAAGTGCTTTAAAAATACTAAAACACCAAATAAAAGCTAGTTGCTGCTGCTACTATTGCTGCTTCTATTACTGTGGTTGCTACTGCTGCTTGAGATTTCCAGCTCAATCCCTTTTTCCCATGCTCAGCCCCAGTGAAATATGGTAGGCTATACTATAATCCCACCATTTTCTCCATCAGGAAAACAGTATTAGAAACAGTAGAGACTCTAAGGTCTGTTGCATATAAAGCCTCACAATTTATACAATTTATTAGCTCTTTTTCTGTCTCTTTCATGATTCAGCACTCTATTTTCTTGCTAAAGAAAATTTCTTAGGTAAAAAGAATCTTTAGACCCGATTTTCTTCCCTCTATTGAACCACATCATTCAATGAATTTTACAGTCCATTAAAGGTAATCAGCACACCACTAAAGCTACAATTAACCCACTTGGGCAGGCAGCTCCCGCTGGCCTCCCATTTACTTTTCCCTGTCTATTTTTGCACATTTTGGTCTATGATACACTAGCTTCTTACATTTATTTGAAAGATAATGTAAATTCAACAATGAAGGATTATAATACTCACAAAATCCCCACTCTTTGTCATGTACAAGCTTATAAACACAAGTAAATAATAGTAGGAGTCAGAGAATTTTTGAGCTAAAAGATTCAGAATCCAAAAAAAACCATATCACAGGCTAAAATAATGAATCAAATCTAATGAGTCAAAATATAGATTTAAAAAAAAATGTAACGTGTGACCTTGGGCAAGTCACTTAACCCTAACTGCCTCAGCAAAAAAAATTAATTTTTTTAATATAATGGGAATAAATAAATGTAAAGAAATAGCACGGGATCAGATGGTTAAAAAGTTGCCCACAAGGTAGGAACAAGTGACTTTGTATCCCAGAACTACATAAGATTATGAAGTTCGAAGAGGGTACTGAAGTGCATTGATACAAAAGATTCACAGGTTCTCTCCATATCTCCAAATAAATGTAAAATTACACTTGAATTGGGAGAGGGGGAGGAGTTTATTTCCTATGGATAGGAGAGAATTCTTTTTTATTTTTAATAAAGCTTTTTATTTACAAAACATGAGTGATTTTTCAACATTGACCTTTGCAAAAACTTTTTTTTTCCCAAGCTTTTCCTTTCCTTCCCCCCACCCCCCACCCCTAGATGACAGGTAATCTAATACATGCTAAATAGGATAAATTATATGACAAATACAATACATGTATACATATCTATACAATTATCTTACTGAACAAGAAACATCAGATCTAGAAAGAGAAGAAAAAAACAACCTAAGAAGGAAAACAAAATGCATGGAAATATTCACAGAAAGCATTAAAATGTGGTGTTGTGGTTCACACTCAGTTCCCTCAGGCCTCTCTCTGGATGTATATGACTATCTTCATCGCTGAACAATAGGAACTGGTTTGAATCACATCATTGTTGAAGAGAACCATGTCCATCAGAATTGATCATCGTATTGTTGCTGTGTATAATGTTCTAGGAGAGAATTCTTATGAAAAAGATCTGGAGATTTTAGTGGTCTGCTGGCTCACTAACTTAATAGATAAAGTTGGAAGGCAAGCCCTAAGCTGCATATATTTGAACCTACCCCTCTGAATCTAGCCTTGTCTTCAAAGACACAAAATGTCCATAGTTCTGCTTGACTTTAGCCCTAATAAAACTAATAAATTCTCATTTATCTAGTACCACTTTCCCCCAAAGTAGTTGGCAGGAAACTAATCCTAGGTAATGGGTAAAACATTAAAAATTAAACAAGCAAAGGTTAAATCTATTTACCTCTGAATAAGAATTTTGTTTTACTCCAAGATAAGCAGGGCTATGCTTGGCTGAAAGGATACCAGACACAATATCTCTACCAATCTAATCTGAACTAAAGAGCTGTTCTGACGTCTGAATGACGGAAAAAACCCACGGTTTTTTATTTTCTTCTGCTGCGCCTACTGACCTGAAGGTGTACAGAAGGAATCACAGTAGGATCAGAGAAAATGGGAAAAAATAATGCTGAGGAATTTCTTCAATTTTCTCTGAGTCTTTAAAGTGAAATAACTAACAATTTTATTTTTTAAATAAGGAGAGGTTTCCAAAAACAAGGCAAACAGCTATTTCTTGAATGTGCAAAAAATATAATGTCATCTTTTTTATGGGACATTATGGGGTAATATCATCCCTTCATTCTTTCCCCATAGAGGGGGAAATAATCCATCAGTATAACACAAAATATTAGTTTACTCTTCACTTAATCATTATGTAGCACAGCCACAAGCTGGTGCAGTGGATAGTGGGCCCAAGAAGTCAGAAAGACATCATCTTGAATTTAAATCTGGTCCTTACTAGCTATATACAGCCCTGGGCAAATCATTTAATCCCCTCTGCCTCAATTTTCTCTTCTGTAAAATGAAGTGGAGAAGGAAATGGCAAACCACTCTAATATCTTTGTCAAGAAAATCTACAATGAGGTCAAATAGAATCAGACCTGATTATATGACTGAACAACAACAATAAATTGCTATCCAAACCACTAAGTCAAGAAGTGAAGGGAATGTTTTATTAGTCACCTCATTAATGAAATAAAATCAAAAAGGAAAAAAAAAGTTAATTCACTAACATAACAGCCCTCACACTTCATTCTGCCCATCAGTCCACTACAAAGCAAGAGAAAGGCATTATGAGAGGCAGAAAGCAAGGAACACAAACTGTAAGCTCAGGTTCTCCCAATTTTTAATTAGAAGCCACTCACTGTTTCTGAGTCTTTTGTTTAACAAATGAATAGCTAAAAAGAATTTTATATAACATATATTTACTAAACACCTACTATGTGCTTTGTGCTGGAGGAAAAAAAAAAACAGCTGTTGCTTTTTAGAAGCTGATGGAGCTAACCGCAGGAGTATTGTGCATATGCAACTAGATTATAAAGAAGAAAGTCATAAATCAAAATTAGGTCGAGGTAAGGTGTTAGAAGAATCTGAAGGGGGAGAAATCATTTTCAGCTGCATACATCTGGCAATCAGATGGCACAGCACAGATCACTGGGCCTAGAATCAAGACAATTGGAAGTCAGATCTAGACTCAGTCAGACATTTACTAATTGTGTGGCCCCTGGAAAGTCATTTTAAAAACTCTTTTGCCTCAGTTTCCTCATCTGTAAAATGGAGATAACAACAGCACCTACTTCCCAGAGTAGTTGTAAGGATCAGATGAATTAATAATTCCAAAATGCTTAGCACAGTGCCTTGCACATAAGAATTATTACATAAATATCAGGTATTATTCCTATTAATTATTACATTGCTTCAGTGAATCAGGAAAGGTTTCAGCTATCATCAGAGTTTAGTCAACTGTCCTTCATTAAGTATCTATTAAGCACCTACAATGTGTCCATAGTAACTGGCATGGCCCAGTCTTGAAGGTTGGAAGGGGTTTTGAAGAAAAGGAAGATATTTAATAGAGATGGAGGGGAAAATAAATCCTTCAGATGCATTAGGACAGCAGAAGCAAAGGCACAGATATACTAAAGGGTGTAACAAAAAGAGCAGATGAAGGATCACCTAGTTTAGCTGCAAGGTACAATCCATGAGGAAAAACTAGAATCAGATTTGAGGAACAGGGTGGGTTGCAGCCAGACTGTAAAGGAAGGGCAAAAATAAGTAAATAAATAAATAAATAAAATATAAATATAAACAAATAAATAAAGATTAAAAAAAAGGAAGGGCACTGAATGTCAGGATGAGATATTTATACTTTTTTCTGGAAGTACAGAAAGGTAAACCACTAATGAGTTTCTGAATGAAGGAATGAAATGAATGAGGTGAGTTATGGCAAGAAGAATGATATGGAAAATATAGATATTGGAGGCAGTTAAGTAACAGACAAAAATTAAGGTATTCAAAGAAGGCCTGCAGTAGGATGGTGACTTTTGCCATAGAAATGAAAAAGTAGATGCAAGAGATCCTGAAAACCATAAAAATTTATTGGATATAAGTACAGAATGAAAAGAAAAAAATTAATCAGGTTATGACTCCAGATAATTAGGAGGAAGATGGTACCACCAACAGCAGCTTAAGAGAAGAGAAAAAAGTTTAGGGGATTCCAGTTTTGGAAATGTTGAACTTGTGAGTCATCCAGGTAAAAAGGCAGAAAGAATACCAATCTGGCCAAGGAACCTATTCTGTGTCTCAATCTTATCCTGGCAGTATCTGTGTAAATAACTTCTGAACTTTAGTTTTCTCAGCTGCTAATGGGTAGAATACTACTTCGCTATCTACTTCACAGGACAGTTTGTAGGAATTTATTGTATGATCTTCGTTCAATTGTTTCAGTCATGTCCAACTCTATTTTTTTTGGCTGAGGCAACTGAAGTTAAGTGACTTACCCAGGGTCACACTGCTAAAATGTTAAATATCTGAGCTTGGATTTGAACTCAAGTCCTCCTGACTTCAGGGCTGTTGCTCTACATGTCCAACTTTGGAATTTTCTTGGCAAAGATAATGGAGTGGTTTGCGATTTCCTTCTCCAGCTCATTTTAGATGAGGAAATTGATTCCAAACTCAGAGCTTTACCCACCATACCATCTAGTTTCCCTTAAACTACTCTTAAGATGTGATCAATAAGTAAAAGAGTTCAAGGTGGTGGTGGGACATTCTAGTAGGCTGTCTGGCAGACAGTAGAAAATCCAAATCAGTTTGGAACTCTTGTAAGAAGTTAAAGGGAGAGAGAGAAAGCTATCAGAATGTTCTGCAGAGAGGCAGATCCTATGATCCTAGGTGCTAATTGGAGCTGGGAAAATAGATGAAATCATCAAGGGAAACAGTATTTTGAGAAAATACAGAGGCAAGGGAAAAACAGAACCTTGGGAAATACACAGACATAGAAAGTAAGAAAACAATAAATGGACAGCAAAGATGTAGAAGAATCATGAGATTGCCGTGCTATGGACTGCAGAAAAGAACAGAAGGGATCAAAAAGGAGAAAATCAGGTAGCCAACAGTATCAAATAATGCAGGGGCTAAGAAAGGACAGGGATAAAGGTATAATCACTAAAGCAGGTGACTAAAATAGAATGGATACGGAGATGTACAGGACTTGAGGAAATTCAAAAAAACTGGAGAACAGCATGTTCAAAGAGCCATCAAGGTAATATCCAAGTGGAGAAGGAAGGCAGTGCCAGTCACACACAGAGAAATGAGAAAGACTAAAGGAAGTTGGTAGAGAGCAGTGACAAAGACAGAGAAAGGATGATAATATAATAAGATGGTATTAACATGTAAAGAGAGGCTGCCAAATATTGATGTCAGATCAAGTTTGTTTAAGAGCCAGTGGAAACTACAGAGAATGCCAATTCAACCTCCAAGCCCAGTAAGAAATGGGGTGGGAATAAGAATAGGAATACCCTTCAGTAGAGAGGGAAGCTAGAATGGTGATGTCCTTTGGGGACATCCAAGGTTCAATTAATTCCAGAAGGTTTAAGTATAAAAGGAAAGGGGGGAGAGTCTGTTATCAATGAAACAAATTTCAAAGAACACAGTGGAAGGGGTAAGTTGTGCAGCACAGGAACTAGGCTAAGGTACAGGGGATGGGAGCTGCAATAGATAATGGATGAGAGTGATAATGCAAATTAAAAAAATTAAAAACTGAGTCACATGAATGTATTAGACCAAGAGAAATACCGTATCAACCAAGTGGAGATGGCTAATACAGAAAACATCAGATATATTTACATTTTGGTATGAAGGCCTGGGCAGGCCCCTTGATATAATCCCGAAGATATCTTATTTTCATCCTGTCAGAGGCTCTGGCCACCATGTCCACTTTGGTTTGAGGTAACGCTAGTACCACCCAAGGGGTGGAGAGGCTAAGGCTCAAAGGGATGCTGGTTTTTTTCACCCACACAGAATTCTGCATGACTTCAAATGAAAGCTATTCTTCTACTGATCTCATGACCTCAGTTAAGCACACTTAGAATCCCAGATGTAGTCCACGGGGATAGCCAAAAATATTAAAAACTAAAACCACCAAAATTCTGCTTAGGAAAAAAAGTGTAACTTTTTCATTCACTTGGCAAGAATTTCTGTTTGGCTGGGTTCTCAAATCAAAAGATCATACTAATTCACTGATAATGCTTTGAAAGTCATGAAAGGAGATGGAAAATTACTGGCCCATTTGGGAGTGCTGAAATTTATAATGTTCTCATTTTTTGTACAGTATATCAGTATGACTTAAGAGAGCAATGATCTCAGCAGTTACTTCTGGAATCTTTATACAGTATGTTTTTTTAAGGATATACAGCTAACGAACCAATAATGCTCTGATTTTATTTTGTTCTATGTCTCAAGAAACATGAGGTTTGTAAAGAATTTTACATACATAGCTTTACTATTATACACAGAGGAACAGCCAGCCTTTTGTTAAGAAAAGCAAACTGGAAGCAGAGGTCACACAGAACTCTCCTGCCCTTCCCCATCATGGTGGGTGCTTCTAACATTTGTGGTAAAATAAATAGTATAGTAGGAGCTACTATAATAAGCCTTCCAAGCTCCTTGAAATGGCAATTCTTGTGAATAAAACTACAAAACCTCTTGAATATTTACAAAATAGGGTTTTATATAAGCAAGGAAGAGAGAATCTAAGTCACAGACTTTTACCTGGAAAGAATTTTGGCTTTCAAGGTCAGCAATTTCAGATTCATAATATGCACTGTGCTAGGCTCTGGGAGAGATGAAAATAAATAAAAAACATTTCCTTCATGGTTCTTATAGTCTTATAGAAGGTAAAAAACTGGACTAGAAAATGGTTGACAATTACCTAAAAAAGGGAAGGGAAAGCAACATTTTTGTCGTGTGCATCCCCCTTTGGCAGCAGTCTGGTGAGGTTTAGGGACCCCTTCTCACAATAATGTTTTTAAATGCATAAAATAAGACATACAGGATTATAAAGAAGACCCATTATATTATAATTATCAATTTTTTAAAAATAACTTTACAACTTCCAGGTTAAGAACCCCTGAGTAAGAAAAGTAGCTAAATAAGGACTAGCAGAATTTCTCCTAAGAAGTAAGAATTAGAAATAAAATGTAGAGGGTAGAAGGCAGGACAGTAGAAAACTTTAATAATAATAATCCATCAAAGAGTTTTTAGAGTATCTATTACTTGCTAACCTTAACTCTGATTTGATATGCAACCAACAAGAATTTATTAGGGGTCAACTATGTATCAGGTTATAGGCTAGGACATGAGAATACAAAGACATAAGCAAAATTATCTCTGACGTCAAAGACCTTTCATTCTATGTGTTGAGGCAACATGTAACCTTCAAGGACAGCATGAATGAAGGGCAGCATGGAAGAATGGAAATGACAACAGATGTGGACTGGGGCCCATCATTCACTGAATTTTTCTAGACCTCAGTGATCTCACTGGTGGGAATACAATTCTTGATATGATTGTTTTAAGTATCACATTGAAACAATGGTGAACAAAGAGGCTTTCTTGTTATAAAAACACTATTCAGAAATAAAAGAACATGAATTCAAATTGACTCCTACTTAATACTACCTCTGTGTGTGACCTTTGGGCAAGATATTTCAACTCTAGATCGAATGAGAAATTTCAATCAAAATGAGATCAAAATGAGAAAATTGGACTAAATGGCCTTTGAGTTCACTTCCAACTCTTAAATCTATGATTACCTTTATTACTATATGTCTTTAAATGCTAATAATATTTTTCTGGACTAGAATTTTTAAAATATTGAAATTTCCTGCCTTTCTGAAATATCTTTAGTTTTAAAAGTTTACTTTTAAGTTTTTAAAACTACTTAACAGATTTCCTACAATTTTGGTTTCAACACAATCCTTTTATTACACTCTAGACCAGACCTTGTATTAGGTATATGATATCAACTAATCACATCTGTACAATGGGAACTTTGCTAGAAATGAGAAGATATAGAAGATGCATACAAATCACAAACATCAATGACATTCACAACTGATGTGAAGTTTGGAAAACTTCAAGGAATCAAATGATGAGGCCTAAAGGGGTACCAGCAGGGAGGATAAGAAAAGGCCAGGTGAAAAGAGACTGCAGATCCCCAGACATTCAATGCCCAGCAACTACTAGGGAACAGCATAGATGCCCAATTCTGTTGGTAGCCGAACAGACTTTGTTCAAGCCACTTGAAGCTCATTTCTTTCTGCTATTACTAAGGCCCAGATTGTCACATTGACTCCACGTTGTCACAGTAATACCTACAAAACTAAGTCAGAAGGACAGAAGAGTAAATCCATTGTCTGTCCAATAAAGTAAGAAAAAATGGAGGGAAGGGGAAAGGAAGAAAACTCATGTAACTGCCAATATGATATTCTCCACTAATATAATCCACCTTTTAGCATCTCAAGTGCTTGCACCAAAAACGGTTTTAAAGTCGAGTGACATCTTAATATAATTCATATCTATAAATGATGTAAATAAAACAGGCACTATGAACATACACCCTTCAAAACTTTGTAAATATTGTAACCAATACACATACAATTTAGCACATTTAAATAGAATTTAAATGAAATTGCTTTGTATATTTTAATAAGTCTAAATTTACCCTCAATATTTTTGCTCCAAATGTAAACTAGAAATAAAACATGAGGTATTTGTTAAGTACTTCAGTTATGAAAGAAGAACAGCCTTCTTTTCCCTCACTGGTGAAAGTACTAGACTATGAAATTGAACCATACCACTGAAAGAAATCTTCATCTCAGTCCCTTGCACTGTCATTTCCAAAATCAATTAAAGGAAATACAGAAAAAAACAGTCTTTCAGTAGGTCATTTCCAAAATCAATTAAAGGAAATATGGAAAAAACAATCTTTCAGTCTAAGACATTTAATTTGGCCTTAATTCTAAGGCCCAAGCTTCACCCCTCCCCCCCAAAAAAAGAAATAGGAAAATTCTCATCAGAGGCTATTTTTAAATAGTTTGTCATACACCTGTTCTTAGAGTAAAATCACAGAAGCACAGATTTTGAGAACTGGAAAAAAAAAACTTAACAGTCAGCTAGTCCCACCCATATCCAAAGAGGTCTTTCCTATAGCACAGCCTTCATCCCTTCTGACCTGAACTATGATGATTTTTTTGTCCTTCATTCTTACAGACAACCATGACCATAAATTACAATATTCTAAGTGATCTTCTGCCCTCAACTCTTCAAACCATCCTTGGCAGATCTCTGGTCAAAATAATCTTCCTAACATATGGGCCTGTCTATGTTATTTCCTGTCTCAGAATCCTTTCCCGGCTGTTGTTTATTAGATAAAAATATAAGCTCTATAATTTAGCATTGAAGGTCCTCTCCCATCTGCCTCAAACCTACATTTCCAGTCTTGTTTCATCCAAGTCTCTTTCAAATCCACCACAGGGACAAGACCAGGGGCAGGGACTCGATCCATGACTTCAGAGGTTTAGGGCACTGCTAGGTGAGGAAAGGCCAGCTCTTCCCTTCGATTTTATAATCTTACAAAATTGTCTGTAGCAGTGAGAGTTTAAGTGCCTTCCCCTGGGTCACAAGGCCAGTTTCTGTCGCAAACAGAACTTGAACTCAGGTATTCTTCCCCTCCAGTCCTTCTTCTCTCTTACGCTGTACTGCCTACACAAACTCTCTCTATTCTAGCTAAACTAAAAGCTACAGTTCTCCAACGCCTTCCCTTTTACTGACTCTGCATTTGCACAGGCTACTTACTCCATGCAGGTGCTAGGTAAGGCCATAGTGCATCAAGGACCGGGCCTGAAGTCAGGCTGACTCATTTTCCTGAGTTCAAATCCCACTTCAGATACTTGCTAGCTGTGTGACTCTGGGC
Organism: Myrmecobius fasciatus; assembly: GCA_023553655.1. Lineage (NCBI taxonomy): Eukaryota > Metazoa > Chordata > Mammalia > Dasyuromorphia > Myrmecobiidae > Myrmecobius > Myrmecobius fasciatus. The sequence continues at coordinate 741,627 of JAJPUD010000113.1, forward strand.
AAGTCACTTAACACTGTGTGTCCTGGTTTTCTTATTTATAAAAAGCTGGAAAGGAAAATGGCCAACCCTTCCAGTATCTTTGCCAAGAAAACCCCAAATGGAATTACAAAGAGTCAGGGATGACTAAAATGGGTAATTTAGAAACAAAAAAGTTATCCCATGTGTCTCCTCATCTTAACTTGCTAAAATTTTTACAGCTACCAGCTCTTCCATGAAGTCTTCCAGAACTACAGGATCCCTTATCTTCTCTAATTTTCCTGGAAATATTTTGTCTGGATCCTTCCTTGATTATGACATTTTCTTCTGCATCATATTTACTTGTGCATCTATCATATCCGTGTGTGTGTGTGTGTGTATGTGTGTGTGTGTGTGTGTGTCTGTGGAGAGACAGAGACAGAGAGAGAGAGAGAGAGAGAGAGAGAGAGAGAGAGAGAGAGAGAGAGAGAGA